>PVJD01005408.1:0-116391 GCA_004026545.1 Mormoops blainvillei
TAGGAGTAGGTTTGTTGGGTCCTGTGGTAATTGTATGTTTAACATTAAAAAACTTTTTAAAAAATTGTGGCAAAAGACATATCACATAAAATTTAACTATTGACCATCTTAATTATTTTTAACTGTATAGCTCAGTGGCATTAAGCAGTTCACATTGCTGTGTAACTATCATACCATCTAGCCACAGAACTGTTTTCATCTTGCAAAACTGAAACTCAGTACCCATTCAACAGTAACTTCCCATTTCTTTCCTCCCAACTCCCGGCAACCACCATTCTACTTTTTCTATGATTTGACTACTTTATATAAGTGGAATCATACAGTATTTCACCTTTTGTGACTGGCTTATTTCATTTAGCATAATGTGCTCAGGGTTCACCTACGTTGTAGCATGTGTCAGCATTTCTTTTTTTAAGGCTGAACAACATTCCACTGTATGCATACGGAATACAACACTTTGTTTATCCATTCATCTGTTGATGGATACTTGAATCACTTCTACCTTTAGCTGTTGTAAATAATGCTTCTGTGAACATGGGTGTCCAAATACTCTTCAAGTTCCTGCTTTCAGCTCTTTTGGGTATATAGCCCAAGTGGAGTTTCTGGATAATGTGGTGATTCTCTTCTTAATTTTTTAAGGAACATCCATACTGTTTTTCATAGTGACTACACCATTTTGCATCCCCACCAGTAGTGCACAAGGATTTCGATTTCTCCACGTGCTCTCCAACACTTGTTTTCTGTGTTTTTGGTAATAGCCATCTTAATTGGCGTGAGGTAGTATCTCATTGTGGTTTTGGTTTGCATTTCCCTAATGATTAGGGATATTGAACATCTTTTCATGTGCCTGTTGGTCATTTGTGTATCTTTGGAGAAATGAGTATTTGTCCTTTTTTTTTAACTAGGCTATTTATTTTTGTTGTTGTTGTAAAGTTATAGTGGTTCTTTATATATTCTGGATCTTAACCCCGTATCAGATATTTGATTTGTAAATATTATCTCCCATTTTGTGGGTTGCAGTTTCACTCTGTTGATTGTATTCTTTGATGGACACAAGTTTTAATTTTTGATCGTTCAGCTTATCTGTTTTTTCTTTTGTTGCCTGTGATTTTGGTGTTGTATTTCAAGATCGCCAAAGCCAATGTCATGAAGTTTTCCCCCTAGATTTTCTTTTAAGAGTTTTATAGTTTCAGGTTTTATATTTAGGACTTTGATCCATTTTGAGTTAATTTTTATATACGATGTGAAGTTAGGGTCTAGCAACTGCATTCTTTTGCCCGTAATTTCCCAGTTTTTCCAGCATCATTTGTTGAAGATCCTCTCCCGTCCCTCGCTGAATGGCCCTGGCACCCTTGTTGAAAATCATTTTTTTTTCCTAGTTATCTTTTGCCCTATGAATGCCCTCTTTCAAGATACTTTTCAGGGGAATCCTAGTCGAAATGTCTGTGGAAGACCTAAGAAAATCAATTGACCACATATGCGAGGGTTTATAGTTGGGCTCTGTATTCTGTCGGACTGGTCTATGTATAACTTTTTAAGAAACTGCCAAACTGTTTTCTTAAGCGACTGCACCATTTTGCATCCCCTCCAACAATGTATGGGGATTTCCCTTCCTCCACGTCCTTGACAACATTTGTTACTGTCTGCTTTGTTGATTGTAGCTCTCCTGGTGGGTGCCTGGTTATAACTCAGTATTGTTTTGGTCCTTGACTTTTAAACATTCTGCCATTGTCCAACCTGGAGCCGAGATGTAGTAAAATAGAGTGAGGACCACACACAACCACAGGACCAATTATCTGCCTACGCTCAGCTCCTCTGCGGAGTGGACTGAATAAGCTCAGGCAAGTCTCTTAACATCTTAGATCCTCAGAATCTTAGATCTTACGAATAATGGGAATAATGAATACCTTCCTCATACAAAGGTTTAAGTGCTTTTCTTATTTTAGGTGCTCAATAAATGTTGGAGTCACAGTTTTACTCCATACGTTTCCCGTCAGTGTGTTCTTGCTCTGGGACATCCCTGTCACTGGTTTAGGTGTTCCAGCAAATAATGACTTTCAGTATTTTAGGGAAGACAGAATTTTGCTAGACAGCTTGGCTGCCTCTCTCCAGTTCTGGATGTTACCCAAATATCTTCACACG
Source organism: Mormoops blainvillei (assembly GCA_004026545.1). NCBI lineage: Eukaryota > Metazoa > Chordata > Mammalia > Chiroptera > Mormoopidae > Mormoops > Mormoops blainvillei. The sequence goes on from PVJD01005408.1 coordinate 2,143, forward strand.
CATCTTACTCATCCACGCTGAGTGAACTGTGAGTGCCCGACTCCCTCGTCTGTCATCTGAGTCATGATCCCTTGTTTATCAAGGTTAGCTTCCTTCTCACCATCCATGCTAACTTCTGCGTCCTATGGCAGAGTCTGTTGCATTCTCTTGACCTTAACCCTGGATCCTGTTATGGCATAAACATTTCAATCCCAGTCCTTTCAAATACGATGTGGTGGCCTTTTCTTTCACGGTTCTGTTATGTCTACAGAGGCTTGCTCTTGGGGGCAGTGAAGTCATCGGGGCGGCCTTCCCCTCCTTGTACCTGGGCTGTTAGCTGCTGCAGTAATTGGTGTGACAACACACTCTCAAAGTCTGTCCCTTAGCTGGTACTTGGTTAAAGCTACAAGGCCATTTCCCCCGGGTGTTCCCGGAGACAGTAGCTGTCTTGCCTAATTAAGGAGAGACATGGGAAAGGTGTTTTGAAGGCAGACCTCTTATCTTGAAGAACAGTGGCCAGGCCTGAACATATGGAAGGGAGATACGAAGGCCAAGGCGGAGGGCGCGGTGGCAGCAACTTGGAACATTTGGCAGAAAATGCTTTGTTGGCAGTCAAAGGATAATGTTTGAATGCTTTCTAAAGGACTTAGTATGTCCTCTTTAGTAAATTGGGCAGTAAGCCCCATATGTATTAAAAATTTTGTACCCTTAGGTTTCGAAGTGTCCTGTGATATACATGCCCATGTGGGAAGTACTTTTCATATGCTGCCCAAAAACCTTGTAAAGCAAGTGAGCAAAGCCCAAGGGACTTTCAGCTGTCACGGTGGGGTGTAACTATAACCACTTAGAACCACTTAGGAGCTGTTGGGGCTATTCTGTGCCTAAGCCATTAGGGACCATAGTGAAGACTTGGGTTTTGGGAGTGGATTCCTTTTAAACTCTTGTACAGTGTGGTGTGCAGTGGGAATAAAATGTTGGCGACATGTAACTTAACATTTTCAAGTAGCCAGATATATTGGTTTCCTAGGGCCACCATAACAAATGACCACAAACAGGGTGGACTAAGCAACAGAATGTTCCTTCAGTCACAGACATGGAGCCCCGAGGTCTGAAGCTGAGCCGTCAGCAGGGCCACGCTCCCACTGAAGGCTCTGGGAAGAGCCTTCCTTGCTTCATCGCAGCATCTAGTGGCTCCTGGCCATCCTTGGTGTTCCTCGTAGGCGTGTCACTCCAGTCTCTGCCTCTGGCTTCACGTGGCTGCCTCCACTGCGTGTCTGTGACTTGGTGTGCAAGTCTCCCTCTCCTTTTTCTTATGAAAACGCCAGTTATTGGTTTTAGGGCCCAGTCTAAATCCAGGATAATTTAATCTCAAGAACCTCAAGGAATCATATCCCTGTCCAAATAAGGTCCCATTCTGAGATTCTAGATGGACATGAACTTTGGGGGACACTAGTCAACCCACTACACATTACAAAAAAAAAAAAAAAGAGAGAGAGAGAGAGAAAAATGATCAGTTAAATTTCATTAATTTTAATGTTTTATTTAACCCAATATCAAAATATCATTATAACGTGTAATCACTCTAAAATAATTTTTTAGAAGATTTTATTTCTTTTTAGACAAAAGAGAAGGAAGGGAGAAAGGAAGGGAGGCAAACATCGATGTGCAGTTTTCTCTCACGTGTCCCCCACTGGGGACCTGGCCCGCAACCCAGGCATGTGCCCTACCTGGGAATTTTGAACCAGCGACCCTCTGGTTCACAGGCCAGCACTTAATCCACTGAGCCACACCAGCCAGGGCTGTAAAAGAATTTTTAATGACATATTTTAACATTCTTTGTTTTTGTCCTAAGTCTTTGAAATCCAGTGTGTCTTTTACCCTCACAATGCATGTCAGTGTGGACCTGCCACCTTTCAAAGACTCGATGTCCATGTGTGGTTGGCTGCCATGTATTGGCCAACAGAATTGGAGGGCTCTGTGACTGGCAAAGCTTTTGTACTTCTCAGTGTTTTCGCCCTCTTTTCCTCTCTCTCCCCCTTCATCCTCCACTTAGTTTTTAGGGAATTTTCTATTCATTTGGAATAAGTCTCCGTTGTTCTGAACTAAACAAATTAAAATCTACTTTGTAAAAACTGCTGGGATCCCAAGACTCAGGGGAAGAACAAAGTTAGACAGTTTTGAAAGAAAAGTCCTTTATTCAGTTACATTTTTTAAGCATCAGTGTTTATTGTTGGTAGAATTCATCAAGCACTTCAATCACAAGTGGCTTAAATAAGTGTGGTTAATATTTGGGATATAACATTTTTTTACTGAGCATGGGAAACACAAGACTTTATTATTATAAATCTTCCTACCATGAGATTTGTGACACACCCATTTATCTGCCCCCATGAGCACCACCATTATTCTGTCAAGTTAAGACAAGAAATTACATAAATTTCTTTCTGGGCCGATTGCTGTAAGTCTGTTGTAATAATGAAGTTAATTTTTATAAATCTTTAAAAATCTGTGTTGTCTCTCCAAGAATTGCAGGCTTGTTAATTTTTTAGCTTGAACCTCAAGCTTTAGGAGGAGGAAGGCGGGGAGCTTTTATAAACAGCCTCACATTGAGGAAAGTTTTAGATCCTTGAATCCTTAAATATGGTTTGGGATAAGATGTGGTTTCCACCACCCCTAGCCCCAGCTGATTTATGCTGAACCTGTGTTACTGTTGTTGCAATTTTTCCCTCAGGTGAATCAATGTTAAAGAAAATTAGCAAACACCCTGTGACTGTGCGTATTATAGAGATTAACATAGTACCATGTGAATGTCCCTTCTCCTACCCCACTCTTGTCCCCTACATGAGTATGTATCCATCTAGTTCCTGTATATCCACATATATATGTCCATATATTTAAATTGCTTATTCATGTATTTTTAAAAAACATAATCACGTTATATTATGTATTGTTCTGTAGCTTGCTTTTCTGCCATTCACAAGGACTTAGAGAGTTTCCATGTCAGTATAAATAGCCTTATTCACTTTTTTATCATCACGTGAGGACATATATATATATTTTTCCATTGCTTTCAGAGAGAGAGGAAGGGAGAAAGAGAAACATTGATGTGAGAGAAAAACATCTTTCGGTAGCTTCCCATATGTGCTCAGACTGGGGATTGTATGCGCCCGGACCAGGGATTGAATGGCAACCTAGGCACATGCCCTGACTGGGAATCGAACCCACAACCTTCTGGTTATGGGACGATGCTCCAACCAACTGAGCAACACTGGCCAGGGCCAAATAGCCTCATTTTTTATAAAGGTGGCATAATAGTCAGTGGTATCAGTCTACATAATTTAATAAATTCTTCTCTTATTGATCAAATCTTAGAGGACATCTTTCTTTTGTTTTGATAAACGGTATACATATATCCTTGAGCACATGTGGTTATTTCTGAAGGAGAGCTTCCTAGAGGTGTAGTGGGGCCAAAGGGCACAAACATTCCAGTTCGGCTTCGGGAAGGCTGTGCTGTAACTAGCATGTCCTCCTGCACGCAGTGCACGAGGGCTCCTGTTTCCGCAGATCTTGGTCACCTTAGATAGCACCAATGTCAGCCTTCTATTTTTTGCCGGTCTGCTCAGTCTGAGGCAGCAGCTCGCAGGGCTTTTGATTTTTCATTTCTCTATTACCGGTTACTTCGGTCATTTTCTGTAGGTTTATTTGCCGTTAGCATTTGTTTTTCTTTGAATCGCCTGAATTCGTCCTTTTTTTCCCTATCAGACTGTGCCCTTTTCTTATTGTCATAGATGACTCTTATATATTCTGAGTATTAATACTTATATATATATATTGTAAGTATATGTTCTCTCAACTGACCTGATCTATAAAATTTATAGGTTAATTTGAGAATTGATATCTTTACAACATAGAGTCTTCCTATGAAGAACAATGCTTATTTTGTCATTTATTCAGTCTTTAGAAGAAAGTTGTAGTTTTTCCTATATAGGTCATACTTGTTTCTTTGAAGATTTAAGTATTTTATGACTCTTCCTATTAGGATTATTACTTTTTACTGTTACATTTTCTAAGTGATTATTGCCCATATGGAGGAAAACTTCTGAGTTTTATGAATTGGTATTGTATCTAAACAATTTATTGATTTCTTTGTTAGTTTTGATAATTTCTAAGAATTGCCTACCAATTTTTATACTTGTTGTGTACTTCTAGTACAATGGTGACCAGTGGACCAGTTGAAGGACTCCTTTTTGTTAACTTTAGTGGGAATTATTTTTATGTCCGTATAGTGTAATGTTTGTTTTCAAGTTAAGAAAATTTCCTTCTGTACCAAATTTGCTATTTAAAAAAAGTCAGAAATTGATGTTGAATTTTATGAAAAGCTTTTTAAAAAATTAATTACAATGATTTTTTTTTACCCATTAATTTGTTTATATAATTAATTAATTTGTTTCCAATGGTCTGCTTTTGCCTTTCTGTAATAAACTTGCCTTTTGAGTGACACTTCCCATTGCTGCCACCTCTGGTGGGAATGGAACTGATTTTTTCTGTGGGGAGCATAACTTTTAATTTGTAAACAAAGGAAGTACGGTGGCCTGTTTCATAGTGGTTGGGGCCAAGGGGTATCCTCACGCTACTTTCAGTGGTTGCATCCTCTTCAAGTCCTTGCTTTAAAGTATTAACTGTCATGGTCCATCATGACTTATGAAGTCCTTGTCCCCCGCTCACCCTTTACCTAACAGGACACTCCTGGCATGTGACTATTATTATCTCTATCATCTTTATCTCTACTTCCATATTTATAACACATACACGTTAATTACTTAATGCTCCAATAGTCTTGTGAGATGGATATTCTTGTACTCATTTTATAGATTGGGAAGCTTGGAGAGGGTGATTTACTCAGCGTTCACACAGCTAGTAAATGTTAGAGTTAAGATTTGAAACCATGTTTATATAACTGCAAGGCCTATCTTCTTGACTGTGTCATGGATACTGTCATTTGCAGCCTTTCTTCTACCAACTTCCACCTAAGCTGAAACATTTTGCTGACCATGACTTTGCCTCTGTTCCTTTTCCTGTTAGTGCTGGGGGTAGTGTGAGGGCAGAATGTTGAGGGACAGTGGTAGAAGGGAACCCGCCCTTGCCGGTGTGCTCAACAAGGACCCCTGTACCCGTCTCTTGCCTGTCTCCTCTGTGATGGAGGATAGCTTCCAACTTCCTGTCTCCCTTGTTCTCTGGCACCTTTTCTCTGTACCTGGCTATTTGGCTCCTCCAGAGTCTGAGGAAGTCAAGATGATCTGAAAGATCATTCTGGTTTTGCTGCAAGAAGATCCAGTCTCTTTCTACAGGGCTACCTGGGAAAATTTCCAGGAAATCTGTTCGCTAAGCAGAGCTTCTGGAGGAATAGGTATACCTCAACCTCTCAGATTCTCAACCTTTTGTTTGTAACTTAGGCTGAATGTTCAAGACAAGTGTCATAACTAAAAAAGGGCAAGGGTATTTTATTTATATTTGTTTATAGTGATAATTTCTGAATTTTAAATTACATATGTTCTTCGGACAGAAAATTCTGACATGGGGAAAGGGTTATGACGTCCCCCCACCCCCAGCCTTTCCCCTCTGTCACACTTCAGATGAACCTCCCTTTTCTCCTATCACATACACATGTTCTAGAGGTAGCAAGCACCTACATGTGTGTAACTGTACATGAGGTAGGTGGTAAGAGGTGTGTCCAGAAGCACGCACATACTGTTTTCTCCTGAAACTAATTGCTTTCCCACTTGAAGTTTCTCTCATCTGTTTAGATCTCCTTGGTGCGTGCCCCGTTAGCATTTTATTTTTTAATTGAGGCACCATTGGTTTAAAACATTATGTGTTCAGGTGTACATTACGATTTGATATCTGTATACGCTAGAGCGTGCTCACTACCAAAATTCTAGTGTCTATCCCTCACCATACATTTGACACCCTTTACTTAATTATTCCTCCCCTCACCCTCTTCCATTCTGATAACCACCAATCTGTTGTCTACATCTGTAAGTTTGTTTTGTTTATTTTTTGTAGTACACATATGAGTGAAATCGTGCAATTTTTGTCCTTTTTCATCTGACTTATTTCGCTTAGCATAATGCCCCCAAGGTTCATCCGTATTGCTGCAAATGACCATGTTCATGGCTGAGTAATATTCTGTGGTGTGTGTATGTGTCATATCATATCTTTATCTCTTCATCGATCAGTGCACACTTAGGTTGTTTCGGCACTTGGCTGTTGTGAATAATGCTGCAGTGAACATAGGGGTACTTATGTCTTTGAATTAGTGTTTTCATATTCTTTGGAGAACCCAGAAATGGAAAGAACTAAAAGACAACCAACCAAATGGTGGGAGATATTTGCAAATGATATTTTTGGTAAGGGCTCATATCTAAAATATATTAAAAACTCATACAACTCAACAGTAAGGAAAAAGAAACCCAACCTCATTAAAAAACGGCAGAGGACCTGAATAGACATTTTTCTAAGGAAGACATACAGATGGCCAACAGGCATATGAAAACATATCCAACATGTCTAATTATTAGGGAAATGCAAATCAGAACCACAGTGAGAGGTCACCTCACACTTGTTAGGGTGGCTATTAATCAAAAAGAAGAAAAAGCAAATGTTGGAGAAGATGTGGAGGAAAGGGAACTCTTGTACAGTGTTGATGGGATTGTAAATTGGAGTAACCACTATGGAACATAGTATGGAGGGCCCTCGAAAAATTAAGACCAGAACTATCATACGATCCAGCATGTTGTTTTTTGATGGATCCATTACATATGTCCTTTTCTTTTAGATCAGAGATGTTCAACATTGGTTACACATTGGAAGCACTAGCTTAAAAAAATACTGATGCCTGTGACCTGTCCCCAGAAATTCTGATTGAATTGGCCTGGTGCCAGGTGTGGGTTTTGAGCTTTAGGGAGCTCCCCAGCAATTCCAATGTTTCCCTAAGTTTGAGAACCACTGGGGTAGATTTTTATTTTTGCAGAGATTGCTTGTGTTCCCAGTATCTGGTTCTGTGAGTGACATGTGGTAGGTATTTGAAGAGTAGCTAGATGAGACGAGAGGTGCATGAAAGAGTAGAGGTTCCTGTTTTGTTTACTCTCTTCCCTCTCCTCTCTGTACTCTCCCCATTCCCTTCCAAATGCTGAGAAAACATTCACTGTTAGCATTGTGTTCTGAGATAATCCAGCCCTAACACTGTCTTGTGTGAAAAACAATGGTAAGGTCCCCTAGGCATCAACCTCGGGCACAGTTTTGAGAGATTTCTTACCTGTGGATGCGTGTCTTTGAACCAAGAAATGGTGCTTTGTCAAGGTTGATGGCTCTCTCTGCAGAAGAAGAGTGTAGGCTGGCAGAGATTTTGTGTTGATTCAGAGCAAGTTGGCTTCTCAAGCTTCCTGGTAATGAAGGAACTTCATGCTTAACTAGGTCACTGTCTCTCTGAGACGCCGAGTTACGGTGCGAGCCGTGGTTGGTTTCATTCTGTTCCCTACAGAGTTGCTGCCCGTTTTACTTCCTGTCCGTAGACAGCCTGCTGCAGGAAACTTGGACTGTGGCTGCTCATGTGTCCAGAGATGCACAGTCCATCATGTTTGTCGAAACTGAAGTGGTTACTGAGGCAAATGCGGACAGACTCCTAAATTACATGACTCTTTGGAATTTCGAACTTCAGTTATTACCCAACTGACCCCTACCCTGATGTAGATCTTGGGCCTTAATAAGAAATGAAACCTTACCTGGACAAGTTGGCATCTTTATGATAATTTAAGGAGAATCCTGTGTTCCCTTGGTGGGCCTTGGCTAAGGTATTTATGTTCACATTTGTATGTGTATCCATCCAGAGGTCAAAGAAGTTTGTAAGTTCTGGGTTGTATTAGTGATTATTGTGCTTTCCTGTGTCATAGAATGCATGGTAGATCCTGACCCAGAAGTTTAAAGGACAATGGAAATAGGATGTCAGTAAATTGCCTACAGGAAAATGGATGGATTTTTTTTTTTAAGCTTCAATGACTGTTTTTAATGAAAAAAGAAAGTGGGGATTCTTTCCCCTCATGACTGAAACAAAGAGTGAAGGAGAAACAAAGGCGTTTGAAGATGTCTGCCTCATGCCCTTATGTTCTGTGCTTATCTCTGTTTCATACCAGGAGATCCATTTGAGAAGGCTGGAACAGATCAAGCAACCAAGCTGAAGTCCTTATAACTGCCGATGAGCTCAGCCTTAAAGGATTCCTTCCACTCCCAACTTTGTGTCTACGACTCTTCGCTTTACTCATTAGGCCCTAGCCATGCTGGTCTTGGCTCTCGGTGGAGCAGGCCAGGCACTCTCTTCCTTGGCACTGGCTGTTCCCTCTGCCTGGGACACGCTTCCCCCAGATAGCTGGTGGTCAGCCTCCTCCGCTCCAGCAAGCCTTTGCTTTAACGCCTCCTTCCTGAAAAGGCCCAGTTATGATTGCAGTCTACCCCACCCTTCCCCCAGTTCTCCTTTACCCATGTCTTCATCTTTCATTTCATAGCACTATCACTTACTAATGTGTTATATAATTACTTTTTTGTGTTGCCTATTTTCTCATCTCCCAGCACCCCACTGTCGTTTCCGTGAAGGCAGGATCATTGTTTCCTTACATACCTAGCAGAAGTACCTGGCACATAGTAGGCCTTCAGCGTATATACTGTTGAATGAGTGACTCAATATAGATAATAGTTGTTTGGCTTAGAATGCTGTTCTCCAAACTTGAAGTTTCCGGCTATTATAGTTTTTGCCTTTGAGGTTTGACCTGCTGTACTTAATTGATTGTTGGGACTGTTTTGTCATTTTTCTGTCTCTAACCAAAGGCATTTTTGGAAAGGGCAGTCAGATCAGACCAACTGCTCAGAAAAGCTGGAGACGTTGGGAGTCCATTGAAGTAGCTATTCCACTATTTGGAGAGGGGTGATCCACAATGGGGCTGGTTTCCTGTGTTCCTGCAAAGCTTGTAGGGATGCTTTCTCGGGTGCAAGTTCTCAGGAGGGTCTTCCTCAAGAACATGGCCTCTGAGATCTTTCCAATCGCAGAAGAGGTGGATGGCTCATTGCAGAGAATTTCAAGGCTCAGGTCAGCTTAGTAACAGAGCAACGGGGAAACAGTCAGGTCCTGCCTGATGCCTGGCCAAACGAAGGACCGTCACTTGAGCTCTTCACGAGGGGTTGTGGTTTGGTGGTTGCTGATGTAAGGCTCTTCTTTTGGTCCCGCCTTCTCCACGTTCACCGTGGTGAAATACGGAAAGCCTTCAGACTGGGCTCGCCAAATTCACAAGGCCCAATGGAAAGGACTTAGCTTCAAAGGCAGATTCTCCTTCCTCCACCTTGCCCCTTTTTGGCTTGCCAATTACTCATTCCTTTTCCCCCTACTCTTCTATACATACACACACTTCAGAAACTGCCCCTGTTTTGGAGAATTTTCTGTATGCGGTCAAGGCGGTAGCCATTCTGTAATTTTCTGCAAATCAGACTTCTACTAACGTCCGCCATCTGGTACACGGCAGGGGGTGGCATGGGGAAGCCACCACAGGGAGAAAAGACCTCTGAGGGTACAAGATCTAACACAAAAGCCCAAGCACAGAATTGCATGCAATTTGTTTTATAGGCCAGTGCTGTCCAGTAGAAGCATAATGTGAACCACATGTGTAATTTTAAATATTCTGGTAGCCACATTAAAAAAGTAAAAGGAAACAAGTCAAATGAATTTTAATGTCTTTTGTTCAGTTCCATGTATTTAAATTACCACTGTTTCAGCATGTAAGTAACGTGAAGATTATTGATGAGAAAGTTTGTTTTATATTTGCACTAGTCTTCTAACTCTGGCATATATTTTACAAATACAGTACATTGCAATTTGGTCTCTCCAGTGCACAGGAGCCACGTGAGGCTAGTGGCTGCCCTGTTGGATAGTGTACCTAGAGAGCTGTCACTCAGAATGAATCAGCCCATGTTGCATGTTATTCTCACAGTTTTCTGGCTCCCCAGCCACAGCAAAGTTGAAGCATTAAATACATGGCAAGAGCAACGGAGTGGTGAATGACAGCAGGGAATGGGTAGAATAATAATAAGTGGCTGGAGTCATTCAGTGCAAGCAAGGTAGACTACCAGTCCTTACCACCCCGGCAGTATGCAGTGTGGTAGCTTGGTGAAGTAATTGAAAATAATTGATAGCTTTCCATGCTCGTCCTCTACTTCATAATCCAAGTCACCACAAAAGGGCTAAAAATGACATTCACTGTTCGCTAAGAAGATAGGTGAGGGTGAAGAGTATGTGTAAAGAGTTAAGGAAGATTTCTATAAAGTGTTGCCAAAAATCACAGTGTCCTAGTGCAGGAGACCTGGGAAATAGGTACAGGTATAAATCCCAGATTATGTGATGAGACCCTCTCCATGTGTACGTCCAGGAGCCTACAGAGGACCTGGAAAAGCCTGCAAGTGTGGCTTCGGCTGGGTGTGTCCCTCTTCACATCCCTGAGATTGCTAACTTCTTAGCAATCAGAAGTTAGCAATCTCTAACCTCTTCATTTCCGTGGGTTTGCCTTCTGGTCCCTGGGGCAGACCCGCAGCTAGAGGCTTGGAACCCACAGGGCTCACTCATCACTTGGGCCCCAGCTGTGGTCCAGGGACCTCGAGAGTCTGGCTTGTTGCTGTGGGAAGCTTTCTGGATGGACTCCCTTGGAACTGACCACTCCATGGACATTTGCTTGGGTCAGTGGCACCAAAGCAACTGGGATCGCTGTCTGAACTGCAGTACTCAGAGGCCAGCCAGCAGAAAACACACTCAATGACAACAAAACCAAAATGCTCAAATCTGACACCCTCTTTGCCTTTTTTCTCTTTTTGTTTCTTGTGCATATTTAGAAAATTATAAAGTCAGGAGCGGGAGGGTAGCTGTCATATAACTAGTGTGTATTGTTCTCATGTAAAAGAGCCAGTCTGTTGCATAATTTTGTCTCTCTATTCCTTTTTCAGGCTGAGGAGTCTTGTAAATGCAATGGCTGGAAAAACCCCAACCCTTCTCCCACCCCCCCCAGAGCCGATCTGCAGCAGATGATTGTCAGTCTGACAGAATCCTGCCGGAGTTGTAGCCATGCCCTAGGTGAGTTCCTCAATCTTCCCGGAAACTCAAACGATGTCATTGTTGCCCGAAAGTTCTAACTTACATGAATTCCATGGGTTAACCAAACTTACATGAATTCCGTGGGTTAACCAAACTCTTTATGAGGCAACAACAAAAGAGTCTCTTTAGTCTCATGAATTTGCTGGGGAGGCTTCATGGGAGAGACAAACCCTGTACTGTTTGCACCAGTTCTTTCCCTGTTCCCCAAGAGCTGCGCTCCACTGGGGGATTGCCAGGTAAGATGACCCGGACAACTGAGACAGAATAACTTGTCGTATGTCCTGATTCATTCTGATGGGGACCTGCAGGTCTATGACCCCCTGGGTTGAAACCTCAATGGAATGGTTTGTTGTCTGATTGTTATTATTTTCTGGTTCCCTGAACTTTCTGGAAATGCTTCATTTTATCTTCATATTCTTCAGCTTCCTGCATCTGGTGGCTCTTTCTTCATAGGGGTTGTGCTCAGTAAATCTTTACTCATGTTTTCCCTTTCAACTTTATCTGTCCCTGCAGGACTATCATTGTCACTATGGCAGGATAGACTCTGCCAGAGCCATTCGACTGGACTGGGCTAATATGGTCTTGACCTGATAGTAGTTTGAGGATATTTTTAAAAATTGTATTTTGTTTGAGTAGATAACAGTTCATGGATAATATGGGTAATTAGTTTTCCCTGGATATTAAAATTCCAGTTCCTAAAGGATCTTGGAAGATTATACTTACATTTTTGCCTTCAGTTTTCCAGCATCCCAAAGAATGTCTTTATGTCCAGTTTACTGTCTAGCATCGCAAGGACATACAGGAAGAATATTCTCACTAAAGTATCATTTTTCCACCTGGCCGTTTACACGTGGGTGGCTTCTTTTTGACATCATTTTTCTCACAAGCTTCCAGCTGATATCAAATGGTACAGCATTAACCTTCAAGGTCAGTGTGGTGTTAGGCCGAGTCTCAGGTTTTATTTTGTACTCCACTGGAGAGTATCTCAATACTTACAGAACAAAAATGTTAAGAGCGTGATCTTCCCAGGAAGTTACTGGACTGGAGTAACCTGGAAAAGGAAATAGAGAGCATTGGTCTCACAAAAGAAATAAACATACTGATAATCACATCACTTGTGCTGATTTAACTGGTGTCTAAAATAGTGTAAGATCTGATTTTTGAAGCAGCCAGTGCAAAGGACAGATTTCAAAAGTTACAGAAACACCTTTGCTTATCATTTACCTTTTCCACAACTCACCCCTGAGTGAACATCCTTTATAATTACCTCAGAAAATACGATGCAATAAAAAGCTGGGCTCAGGAACTCCTTTAGCACTGGGGTTGAACTGTATTTGGTATTGATTGGGAAACATCGATTAACATTCAAAAACAGTCTTTTTCTTAGCCGAGCAGATTGTCTCCATTTTGAGCATGTAAACACACATGAATACCCAAAGACAGAAACAGCTTTTTACAAAGGAAAGCTAATGTTCCCTTTCGTATTTCTTAACAAGATTTGAAAACAAATACTCTGATTTGACATGCATAATAGAATGGGGATAAAAAGATACATATCTCTTTACCGGCAATTTTATGCCAAAAATTGGACTTTCATATAAGTTAAGATGTGCCTTCATATTAGCTAGTAGGACAGTTATTACAGACTTTTTTTTGTGATATTAAAAAACTAGAAGCAACTTAAACTTCCCAATGTAGGAGATAAATGGCTAAATTATAAAAGCCTATGTTATGAAATTTAATATGGCCATTAGAAAAAGATGTGTTTTCCCACACGGAAAGATTTTATTAAAATATTATTAATAAAAAAAGCAGGTCATAAAGCAACTTAATCGGAGATTTTATAATTTAGGAAGTATAGGATACATCAGCCTGAGTTCAAATTCTAGTTCTACAACCAGTAGCTGTGAGTTGGAGCATTTTATTTAATCCGCCTGGACCTCAGTTTTCTTCATTCAAAGATGGGGTTAATAATAGTATCTAGCCCTGGCCAGTGTGGGCTCAGTTGGAGCATCATCCCGTAACTGAAAGACTGCGGGTTTGATTCCCAGTCAGGGCGCATACCTGGGTTGCAGTTTCCATCCCTGGTCCAGGTGTGGGCGAGTGTGACCCCTGGTCTGGACAATCCCTGGTCCTGGTGCTGATTCCCGGTCAGGGCATGTACAGGAGGCAACCGATCGATGCTTCTCTTTTGCATCGATGTTTCTCTCTTTCCCTTTCTCTCTCTCTAAAAGCAATGTAAAAAAAAATGTCCTGGTCGGGGGTGGGGGGGGATAAAAAAAAAATAGTATCTGCTTCATAGGATTGTTGTGAGGATTCAATGAGATAGCACATATAAAGATTTTACAAAGGTGCCTGGCAAATTAATGCATTATTATGAGCTCTTCTTTCACTTCAAACAACACATAGGAATTCTGTGTAGTTTCAGTAAGAAAACAGTGTTTATAAGACGTGTAGCGTAGCTTCCTGAAGCGGAAAACAAAGGGAAACTGGGTTTTAGTAGAGGATCTCAGCTGCCGGAGGCTGTGGACCTTCTGTCTTGGACATTGCTGCTGCGCGCTTCTGTTCCAGCTGCCTCCCGCCCTGCGAGCGCTGGTTCAGAGAAGGGGCTCTGACTGGTGTCGTGCCTGTCACGTGCCCCGTGCTCAGCGGGTCACCCCCACAGAGGGCTTACATGGAAGGTGGTCATTTCCAAATGCGTGGACGTTGACTCAAGAACAGCCCCGTGAGAATCATCTCATTTTGTTAGTTTAGAAAATATGACGTAATTTAAGATATGTAAACAGGAAAAGATCTGGAAGGATGTGTGTTGAGTTGCTGACAGTGATTTTTTTCAGGGTATTGGGGTTATTGGTGCTTTCAAACTGTTTTCCCCTTCTTTTTTCCTTCTCTCCCCTATCGTTCCTCTTCAGTCTGCTTTCTTAAAATTAAAATGTCTACACCTTTTCAAGTACTCTTGGAATTATTTCAGAACGCCATAGTATCTTAGTGTCAAGGCTGTAGAAAACCTTTTTCTGAAGTTATGCTTCCATCCCCTCCCTTTAAAAATTTTTTTATTATGGAAAGTTTCAAACATATATAAAGGTCGAACAGATAGTATCAAGGCTATAGAAAAACCTTTTTCCTGAAATTAGGCCTCTTCCCCCACCCTTAGAAAAAGCCTTTTATTATGGAAAGTTTCAAACATATGTAAAGCAGAAGGAATAGATTAATAAAGGACCCATTGCCTTATTTACATTTACCATTTACCCTCCCTGTGTTGTTTTTTTCCCCCAGAGTAATTTAAGCAAGTTCCAGACATTTTATTCATGCAGATTACTTTTTTCCAAATGGATATTTATTTATTTGTTTATTTATACTTTACCAAGTGCCCCCCACTCACCCCCTACGTATTTTCAATACCCACCTGGCACCATATGTAGTTATTACAGTGTTATTGACTGTATTCCCTGTGCTGTACTTTACATCCCCATGGCTGTTTGGTGACTACAAATCTGTGGTTCTCAGTCCCTTCACTTTTTTCACCCAGTCCTCCAAACTGCGCCCCCCCCCCAACCATCTGCTTGTTCTCTGTGTATACGCGTCTGTATCTGTTTTGTTTGTTTGTTTATACTGTTCTTTAGGTTCCACATGTAAGTGAAATCATATGGTGTTTGTCTTTCCCTGACTTATTTCACTTACATGCAGATTACTTCTTAATGTTTACCAGCAAAGCAGAGGTTGGGGTCCAGGGAACTCTGTAAAGCATCATGCAAGCCTTAATTCTCAAATACCTTTCAGTTTGTGTGTGCTGTTCTGTCTTCACTGTCACTGTGCTGAGCGTGGTTAGTTTAGGTACCAGCAGTCATATACATGTGTCAGTATGTAATGCCGCTGGACTTGCCAAAACGAAACATTCAGACTCATCGATTGAGATGCTATCTAGTCTGTTGATTTGCTGTTGGACATCTCTTGGCTCAGCCGTGTATGTTCTTTCGACCGAGAGCTCTGGTTTCATGTGGCCTGACACTTCCATCCCAGGCATCCTTGGCCTGCCATAATTTGATACTCTTCTGTGTCTCCTGGGTATAAAACACAGGACTGACAACAGTCTGATCAAGCGGAAAGAACATTCAACTGGGAGTTAAGAAGTAAGAATTCTAGGCCTGGTTCAGCTGCTCACCAAGTTCTGTAACCTCTTTTCAGTTCAGCACCTTCATCTATAGAATGAAAGGGCTAGCCTAGTCCTTCTGTCTAATATTAGAGCTGCTTGATACTTGGGGCTAATGAGCACTTGAAATGTTGCCACTCCAATTTGAGATGTGCTGTAAGTATAGATAGAATACATGCGAGATTTTGAAAGCTTATTATGAAAAAAAGTGAGACATCTCATTAATGTTGATTACATGCTGAAATGATATTTTTGGATATATTGTGTTAATAAAATTTATTATTAAAATTAATTCCACCTGATTTTTAAGCTTAAAATATAGGTATGGCTCACATTATATTTCTATTGCATAATGCTGGCCTAGAATATTCTAGTCCATTTTCTGAAAGTTTTTGACCATTGAGATTGGTACAAATTTATTTATAAAAATTTAATGAAGGCTCCTAACAAAGCACTTCAGTTGGCCCAAGCGTATCTCCTTATTTTAGTGTTAATAAAAATTCCTGAGTGTGAGCCAGCTCGTTTAAATAGCAGCCTACTTCCATGACCAGGAAAGGAAGAAACACCATTGTAATCAAAACACAATCGGAATTTTTGTCATGTTGGAGTCCATTGTTTTGAACTGTGCCAGAACATACTGATTATTAAATTTGACTAGTAAATTTTTTTTTTTTTTAGTTTTATGTAGAAGGCTTTGTTATTTTTGAACACATCGGTTTTTTCATATATATTTGCTATATATGATATAATACTTAATACATATCATATACTGTATACACACAGATATATTTAAACATTGCAGTAGCGGGAGGTGACTATTGTTTCTTACTCTGGTTACCTCTGCTTACCTGCTGACTTACAGTAGAAACTTTCAAGGAAAGTAAAGAGCTAGCATTAACCTTACACTAGAGCTTGCTTCTTGAATAGTATGAAGTATGAAGGGGCTCCCAGTATTTCTTTTACGGACCATTTCAGACATTTATATAATTGGGAAGTCATTTGACCGCATACATTTTAGTCGGCCTCACTGCATTTGCAGACCTCTGCCACCTTAGCCACCGCATAGTTCCCATTTACACATGTACTGTGCACATGCCAAATGACATGGTGCTCAGCCAGCACGCTGACACAGCCACCAGAGCCAGTATATTTCTCTTGGCTGGGTGTCCCCTGTTTTTCTAATGCCGCCTTTTGCACACAGGCCTCAGAGTTGTCAGGGGCTGTGATTCGGGGACAGCAGGAGGGAAGGGGATAAACTAACACTATTTTTCCTGCTTGACAGAAGTTACTTTCCCCTACCTTTCTCTGGTCGTGAAGTCCTGTTGCCTTTCTCTCCGTGTGCCCCCCTCTGCCACCGCCCGAGTTCAGGCTCGCGCTCTCTGTTCTTGGGCTCTATCTGCACCAGCGCCTGGAGTACGTATCTCCAGTCTTGTGCACCCAGCTTCCCAAGGAAGTAGTGACTCTCCTCTGATCACGCTCTCCCGCGTAACCTCTCTGAGCTTCCCGTTATTCTCAGAATGAAGTCCAGCTTTAGCTGAGCATGCTGGATTGTTCAGGCTTCTACTGTCTGGCCTTCCCCCCGACCTGCCGTGTTGCCCTTTGGCCACCAGGCTGTTCCACGTTCGTTACACTTCCTCCCGCCTCTACCTTACACGTGGAGGCCCACACCACCTGCAGGGCTTTTCCTTCATTTTCTGCCAGGGGAACCCTACTCACCTTCAAGGTTTCACTGCTATAGAACTCGGTAGAGAGAATAGAGACCATCTTGGAGCTCGACTGCAATGCATCTTTTTGGATAGCTATAATTATCTATACTTCTGTTGGCTTTCTCTACCGGACTGAGATTAAGGACTGAATTTTCCTCTAGTTCCTAATATATGTAGTTCCTTCATCGATAGATAGTCATTGGATTCAGTAGTAGTAACAAGGTGGTTGGTTGCTTTTATCTGAGCAGAGGCTCATAGTTTATCATCCGTACCAGCCAACACAGTAGTCACTAGACATGTGTGGCTGCCGAGCACTTGAAATGTGGCTAGCTTGAATTGAAATGTGTTACAAATGTTAAATGCACACGGTTTTAAAGTCTTCATATGACAATGTAAAGCATTAATAATTTTTTACATTGAGTACATGTTGAAATGAATAATCTGGTATGTGATTAAACAAAGTGTATTATTAAAGCTAATTTCACCAATTTCTTTAACTCTTTTAAAGTGGCTACTAGAATGTTTAAATGGACACATGTGGCTTACATTATATTTTTACTGGATTCAGTTCACCTAAAGGACTCTTAATCTTAAACTTCTCTTTTTTACCATCCCAGAGGTGAGATTACAAAAGATGAAACCACTTTTAAACTCTAAGCCTTTTGCATATTGTCAATTCAAAACGTTTCATTGAAGGAATTTGTTTTACCCCTTTCAGCCTTGACCTCGAATTCCCATGAACCAGAAACATATTGGAACAGCTTACAAATCCTACAGATGCTGTGCCGTTTGCTTTCTTTCCAGTGAAAGGAGCCAGAGACACATGAGCTGCTGGCCCGGCTGCTGCCTGTTCACCTTGCCCGGCATGTGAGGACTGGCAGGCTGTCCTCAAGAGAAGTGCAGGCCAGTGGTACATGGAACCAGAGCTTAGTGAGGGTCACAACACACGGTGACAGTGCACTTCCTGTTCCCAGCAAGGCGACAGCTGCGCCATGATTCTTAGCAGCAGGCTTTTGGCGGTTCACTCTGTGGCACCCTGGGCATTGAGTCTGACACAGCACTGAGAGGCGTGCCATGGTGCACCCTCCTGGAGAGATGTAAAGATAGCAAAGCCTTCCCCCGTCCTCCGACTCACACCTCCACTCCCTCCTGCCCCCCACACATGGCCAGGAGGAGTGGGCTCTTCCCAAGAGTCAAGGGTTGGCCGTTCTTGGGTAATGATAACTGATGTTTTGTACCAGGCTCTGGAAAGACTATTTGAAATGAAAGCAGGGTTGTTTACATTTGATAATCAAATCCCAGGTGGAGGAAAGACTTTTAAAGAACTTTTTATTTGGAAATAATTTTAAAGTTACAGAAAAGTCATGAGAGTGAAAAGGAAGAACATCCTCTGTATCTTTTGCCCATATTTACCTACTGTTGTTGGACATGGACTGGGACCAACGTGGGCCTGCTGGACGGGTCTGGAAATAGAATTCTTAAAGGTCACGAGAAAAGAATTTCAGGGACTCTTGCATAGGAGCTTTTCGGGTATAGTGGAAGATTTATTGGAAGTGGAAGTGCACGCAGGGGACAGATGCCCCCGAAGAGGCTGCTGCACTGGTGCCTCCACGACCAGGTGGCTTAGCTCCCTCTGGCTGCAGGACTGCGGCCTCTGGGACTGCATGAAGCCGAGGAGGGGGGCCCCGGCCCAGAGATGCTGTGCCGTTACCCCAGAATCAGCATCTGAAGCTTCAGTAGTCTTCAGCTTTCGACGTTGTGCTTCGTCCTGTGTGGCTGCCACACCCAGGCCCGTATGGCTGCTCCAGAGGGAGAACATGTTGGTCCCGGGCCTTTGTTAAGCTTTGATTATATTTACTTGGGTTTGGGAATGGGTAGGCTTTCTTTCAGACTGTGCAGTCTCTTTCCTGGGGCTATGCTGGTACCTGCCCCTATTCGTTCCCTTTCGTGGATCTTTTGGGGTTCTGTGCCCTTAACCTACCTGATCCTCTTCCCAGGCTAGACTCCTCCCCTTTATGGGTGCCACGTTAGCTCCTACTGCGTGTGCCTCAGAGTTCTGCTTCGTCATCTGGCGTCTGCTGTGCCTCAGCTTAGTAGGACGACCTTCCCTGGGCCATCTTGACTTCTGCTGCACATGTGCCAAGCAAAGGAAATTCCCTCTTACTCTTCCTGTCCCCTCCCCACCTGCCCTCCCACCCTGTACCGACAATCTAGTTAACAAAGGCTGGTTGTTCACCAAAGAGATTGGAAAGCCAGTCTTTCCTGCCTGGCCAGGATTAAGTCCCATGCGGCTGTTCCTGGGGTTCCGTGTAGCTTTCTAGTTAGTCAGTCTCAGCCAGTTTAGCTCCCTTCTCTTTTTTTAATACCTAACTAGCTACATATGTTAACACTACCAGCAACATTTTGTCCTATTTGGTTTGTCAGTTTTTCTTAAATACACACATATACACAAATACGCACACATATACACAGATTTTTATGAGTACGTATATAATACACATACACACAGTGTCTGGAAAAAATCCAGCCATTATTAATATAACGAGAACAGTTTGCATGACACAAGTGACTTCACAGCCAAGGAGAGTGGACTGGAATGCTTATGTGTAAACAATGGTAACTTCACTGTAGTAGTTAGTGGGGGCAGTAGAGGCTGTTGAGTGAGCAGGTGTACTGTGTGGTCGTTGCATTCAAAATGACTAAGCAAGTAGAGCAACAAATCTTCATCATATTTTATGTTAAGTTTGAACATCCCTCCATGAAAGCTATTTGGATGACTCAGAAGGCTGCAGCTATGGGCAACTGGTGATTGGCAGCTTCATCAGGACAATGCGCCCGCTCATACATCATGTCTCGTGCAGTTTCTTGGGGAAACATCAAATCACCCAGGTGACTCAGCCCCTCTACAGCCCAGATTGGCACCCTGCGACTTCTGGCTTTTCCCCAAACTAAAATCACCTTTGAAAGGGAAGAGATTTCAGATCATTGATGAGATTCAGGAAAATACAGTGGGGCAGCTGATGGTGATTGGGAGAACTGCGTGAGGTCCCAAGGTGCCTACTTTGAAGGGGACTGATGTGTCATTGTCCTGTGTACAGTGTTTCTTATATCTTATTACCTTCAATAAATGTCTCTCTGTTTTTCATACTATGTGGCTGGATAACTTCTGGACAGACTTCATGTATATGTGTGTGTATTTGTACATGTATAGTTCTTTTTCTCTGGGTCATATGAGAATAAGTTGCATATACATCATGTCCCCTTTCCCCTAAATACTTAAAGTATATATTTCCTAAAACGGATATTCTTTTACATAACCTCAATTCAGTTACCAACTTCAGTTAATTTTAACAGTAATGTAATACTTTATTTAATCTACTGTTCGAATTCCAGTTTTATGAGTTGAGCCAAAAATGTTCTTTATAGCATGTTTTCCTCTCATTAAGCATCTAGCCTAGAATCCTATATATTTAGTTGTTACATGAAAGGAAAACTGTTTGTCTGCTGATACTCAACAGTTCTGACAGCCATTATGTGGATTTTTCTACACCAAGCAAATCCCCAGCTTTCCAGTGGACGCTGAATGGATGTCCTACAATTTAACTCAGTCCTGACACTAACTGCTTGTAGTTAGTACAGACTCCACAGGTCAAGGGCTCAGTCCCCCTTCCCCACTTCAGATGCCAATCTCAAGTCCAAGTTACTGCCTGTGCTTCTGACTGACCTGCTATGAATTGGAGCTTCCCATGACCCCCTCCTCAAGCTCGATAATTTTTGAAGTGGCTCACAGAACTCCGGAAGACAGTTTACTGAGCAGATGACCAGTCTGTGTAAAAGGATTCAACTCAGGAACAGCTGGGTGCAATTGATACCTAGGGCAGGTTATGGGAAAGGAACCTGGAACTTGTGTGCCTCACCAAATGTGCTTCCCTCCCAGCACCTCCACATGTTCCCCTGCCTGGAAGCTCCCTGACCCCTTTAGTTAGGGTTTTTATGGAAGCTTCATTAGAAGGCATGATTGATTAAATTAATGCTATTAGTGATTAACTCAACTTCCAGACCCTCTCCCCTCCTGAGGTGGAGCAATGGCCCGAGAATTCCAACTCTTTAATCACTTTTCTGGTTACACTGGCAACCAGTACCCCTCCCCCCCACCCTAGGGGTATTCCAAAAGTCACTTAATTAATATACTCAGGTTTTGTTGAAAGGGACTTGCTATAAGACAGTCCTTTCACCTTTATTGCTCTCATTTCTTATGAAATTCCAATGGGTTTAAGAGCACTGTGCCAGGAAAGGGAATTAAGACCAAATATATATTTTTCTTCTTATAAATCACAGTATCAAAGCAGGTCTCTTTAGTCTCCTTTAATCGGCAACAGTTCCTCAGCCTTTTTCTTTTATGACTTTGACATGTTGGTGGAGGGATGTTATAAATTTAAAAACGAACCTCTTAAAGAGCTGGTAGAAAATACATTTTGTTACCTTTTGTTCATGTAGGAAAGATCTTTTTAAGCAAGACCTTAAAGAAATGCCAACCATAGCCCTGGCTGGTGTGGCTCCGCGGATTGAGTGCTGGCCTGTGAACCAAAGGGTCACTGGTTTGATTCCCAGTCAGGGCACGTGCCTGGGTTGTGGGTCAGGTCCCCAGTTGGGGGCGCACAAGAGGCAACCATACATTGATGTTTCCCTCCCTATCTTTCTCCTTCTCTTTCCCTCTCACTAAAGATAAGTAAATAAAATCTTTAGGAAAAAAAAAAAAGAAATACCAACCATAGATTTCACTTGTAAAAGTTTAAAATTCTTGTACAACCAAACCAACCAACCAACCAACCAACCAACCAAACAAAAACTCCAACAAAATCCAGGAGCATTTGTAGTGAGTATGACAGACATAAAGCTCTTTCAAGGCAAAAAAACAAAAACAAAAAACCAACGTCCTTAAAAAGCAGAGGACACGCAGGTAGAGTACACGAACAGGCAGTGCACAAAAGAACAAATACAAATAGTCAGAAACATGAGAAACAATTCCAAGGGCAGTGCAATGAATGCCAGTCAAAACGGGGGGAACTGCATTAATTTTTTTGAACAATTGATTAAATATTTGAGAATGATTCTCCACTGTTGGCAAGAGTGGGGAAAAGGGTATTCTTTCACACTGATCATACAGTGTATGATACACTGATGCCGAATTTCTTGGCGGGGAACTAGAGAACATATATCAAAGCTTTAAATAACAAAGCTTTAGTGTTAAGAGTGCTGTGACAGATTAACTATTGATTTGTGCACTGCTGTTTACAGATTTTTATTTCACTTTATTGTTATTTTTACTTTTAGTAATGCTTCCAGACTTGTGGAACAGAGGAAGAAACTCTATTCTCTGAGATTCTTTTGGCTGGTGTAATAATTTAATTGACATGAGACAGCTTAACAGGAGAAAATAACCGAGTTTAATTACATATGTACACATGGTAATCCTACGTACATAAGAGATTCAGAGACCCCCACATACACAAGAGGTTCCAAGACAGAAAGTTAAAAATGAGGTATATATGACATTTTGAGCTAAGGATGAGGTAAGGCACTTTGGGGTCTCAGAGGGGAGGAAGGTCATTGTGGACGTTAACAGATGTTCAGTAATTAGTAGTTTGCCCTGCTATATAGATTGGTCAAAAAAAGTTATTTCTGGTGATAACTCTGATTACGGGCAAGGCCCCTAATTTACATTCTTTAAGGGAGAGGTAAAAGTTTCTCGTGAGCCTCAGCATCTTGATTGCCCTCAGCTCATAATAATTCATATGTCAAAGTGGAATATTTTGGGAGCCCTTTTCTAAACCCCCTCACTTGTAAATAATAGAGGTTTATCTTTTTAAGAAAACATGCTTTGGGATCATCGAAGGGCACCTCTTTGCATCAAAAATACTTCTTTAGAAAAGATTAAGACAAGGGTTTCTTTCAGTAACAAGTGACCTTTTTTATTGAGTATGGGTTGGTTTTCAGTACAATAAAGAGTTTAAGAGTGAGCATGAAGCGTGCCCCTGGGGCCTGGTGTGGGTTGGGACTGATTGTGGGCCCCCGAGCAAGCCCTGTCTGACTCTGGTCAGCAGCCCCGGAGTCAGGAGTGGCCTTCAGATTGGGTAGAGACGGCGTTGTCTGAGGGAAGTGGCAGCAGAGAAAACGGCCTGGGGACTCTGTTGCTACTGTAGACTTGAGATCCCAGTGACCACCAAGGTAGGAATGGCGACTCTGAGAGAATTAGGAAGCGCAGCTGAATCTGGCGGTAAGTGGGAGGCAAAGGACAGTGAACGAATGAGTGATGGGCTCCTTGGCAGAAACGGGGCAGGCAAGAGGGAGACACTATTTTGAGGAGGGCCATAAGGCTTTTACGGCGAGAGTCAAGTTTGCCATGATGGCAGAACACTCATGTTGTTGGGATGGGAAGGCTGTGAGGTGGACTGTAGTGAAGACCTGAGCTTGAGGAGAGGTTAGCTGGTGATACGGATTTGGTGAGAGGAAAAAGCCAAGAGTTAGATGCTCACAGACTGAAAAGGAGTCTTTGTCAAAAGGAGCCCGTGGTGGGAGAGTCTGGGAACATGACAGCCAGGAGGTTAAGTATTCAATATTTATAGTGTAGCCGTAACTGTCCTCATCTGGTTTTCTTATGACAGGGAAACTTCTTTTTCATAGCAACTTGTCCAGCAACTCATTTTCCTCCTCAAGCAGATGGTTCACTCTCTCTACTTTCATCTGATCTTCCCTCACCCCCTCATTCATTCTAGGATGCCTAACCCTCTCCACACAGTGTCATCTTTATGCCTGGGGTTACCCCCTCCCACCCCAGCCCTACCTTTCCTCCGTTCTCAGAAGAAGAGGAACTCATCTCTGCTGTAAAAGTTACCCTCATTTGTCCAGTAGAACTCACCCCGCCGCCCTGCTGAGAAACTTTCTGCTTCCTTTACGTTTCCCTCCAGCGTCTTATGCTTTTGTACTTTGGGTTGCACTCAGAGGTTTAAGGAGAGATCACGTGCACCCTCCTCAGCAGAGTCAGTGGGAAATGAACCTCCTCGGGTCTCACTTAAGCATTTTAGTTTTTATCTGGTCTACTTTCCAAAATATGTGAGAAGATGGTTCCGAATTGGCTTTCAAACCATGGAACCCCCCCAGCAAAGGAAGAGCCTTCTGAAAGTAGGAGTTTCCACCTCAGTTTCAGAGCAGCCCTTTCCAATTTTGATTAAGAATTCATTTGGGTGAAGTGTTTTGTGGGTTAATAAAAAGTGAGCCACTGGTTTTAACAGTAAATCACGGCACATTCTTCCGTGAGTTAAACCCACTATATGTTAGCACCTCAGAGTGTTTCATGTGAAGAAATTTATGGTGTATTGTAGACTACTTCATTTCATAGCTTATCGCTGGCAAGAGATGAAAACATGGCAAGGTAAAAATAACCTTAAATGAAATTATTTCTCTATATAACCGACTTAAAAATCTTGACCTAATTGTCTCCAGAATGAGGCTTACCTCCCAAAGGCCTCAGACTGACCTCTAGGGAAATGCTGCAGTCTTCAGAAAAGAATGATCTGGCAAACATACTACTTAAAAGGAAGTCTAATTTTGGGCCTCTTTTATAATGTGAGGAAGCCACATAGTGTATAGCCAAGTGTAAACTAATAGATTTGAATATTAATTCTTGTGTTTACAAACATATACTTGTAATTTTTCTATGATGCAATTTGTTTATGTTCTTAGAAACACTTGAGTCATTTACTCCTTTTCTATTTGATTATGTAATAATACAGTGTTGGCATTTTCAAGTGTAGTTGCATCACTAGGTTTACTTTGCAATATCTAAGGTAGACAGATCAGCAAAATTTCTTTCCTCTCTCTTATGTTTTAAAAATGCTCTCTAGGGGTGCACACCATGCACATACAGGAGTGTGCACATGCACACTCATCACCGGGGGGCCCATGATCTTGGGCCCATCACTCTGCCTTCCCATTACTTCTCTGCATTAGAAAGGAATTTAAGTTGGGTGGCCTCTGTCCCTCTAATTTTAACCCCATTAATCTGGCTTCCTCACAGCGGACATTTGGAAGGCCCACTCTCGGGTATTTAATCCTCTTAACTCTCTGAAATTGCTTTTGATCAGATATCTAAGCTTGAACTCCCTCAGAAGCAGACTGCAAGAAAAGGATTTGAGTGCAAGTAGTTTGAGATGCAGGTAGGGAGTGGAAAAGTGAGATGAGGAGGATAAGGTGGTCAATAAAAGAGTTACTAAGCCAGCTCCCACTGTGGACACCCGGTGCCTACGTCTAGGGGAAAATGTGGGAGCCCGTGTAGAAGTCTTACCTCACAGTTCTTCCACCTGAGGGCTGACAGAGGGGAATCTCTAGTCTTTGGCTGCAGGCAGCTCTGAGGGGCAAGTGTGTGGCAGAGCGTACAATGGACTAGAAGCCAGGAGGTGTGCCCTGAAACGGTAGGGAAGGCCATATGGGCAGGGCATCCGCAGCATTTTCTTCTCCAGCCTCGTGACTGAGCTTTGTGGTTCAATGTCAAGAGCACCGTGACTCTGAAGCAGACCGATCCATGCTGACGCCTCGCAGCTCTGCCTCAAATAACTTTTCAGTCTCATCTCCCTTTAAAAGGGCAAGGAAAAGCCTATCACTCTTCTGCATATGTTAGTCTTTCTTTAAAGACCACATCGAGCAGTTCGTGTCCAAACAAGAGCACAGCAAGAACAACACCTAAGAGGACTGTGTCCATTCCGCAGCAAGAGCAGTGCTAAGTGCTGGGGACACAGAAAGGAGGGAGTGGTCCTGGCCCAGAGGAGCCTGTGGGCTAGTGGGTGATCGTTGGGCGGCTTACCTAGAGGGGCCTTTTCAAGGGGGAAAAGCCTTGAAGTGAATCAGCTGATCAGAAAACAATTTGTGGGTGCTTTAGAATTTGGCTCATTCTTCACTTTCAGGCCCTGGGTCCTCCTCGTCGGCTGAATGACATTGGAGGAAACAACATTCAGTCTTCCCGAGCCTCGCTTTCCCCAGCCATCAGATAGGATTACTGATACCTATTTTATGGGATTGTTTGAGGATTAAATAAGATAACCTTGAAAACCGGACTGGATTTGGGTAGAAGAGAGGACAGGGGCATGGGAGAGAAGGTCATTGGATAAGTTACTTCACTATAGTAAGACAATAGAACGAATGTAGGTGGGAAAAGTGGGTTTGGGGGTCTTGGTCATGGAGGATGTTCAATCTCAAGCTCCAGTAGGAACGTCACTGCAGGGATAGGGTTTCAGTGTATCTCAGAAAGGCTGAGGGCAAGGGCCTGTATTTAGTCTTTATACTGATAAGATATTCTTGGCTGAACTGTTCACAGGATTTAGAACTAAACTTTCAGGGAGCTTTTAATGCCCCTCAACCACAGACCTCCGAATCCCAGGTCCACCCCTAGGACCAGAGAACCCTCTTGATGTGGTGGAGAATTTGCCGATATGGAAACACACAAAAATGTAACACTATCATGACCAGGCTTGGTGCCAGCGAGTTCTGGATTTTAAATATACGTTAGTATTAGAATATGTTAGCCGCTGGTTCATTTTTGAGGTAAAGGCTCAACAAGGTGTCAATCTCTTAATTGTTAGTCAGTTTTGTGAGAAAACTTAAGATCTTAACAGGGGTTCAGAAATCTCCTCTGTTTACCGTGCAACCTAATGGGTTGGCATCCTTGACGGTTTGTGAGGGAGAACCTTCCATTTTGAAGTTGAGAATGTTTGCAGTTTCCAGCTAACGTCTCACACATGTTCCTTTGATCTTTCTCCTAAGCTGCTCATGTTTCCCACTTGGAGAATGTGTCAGAAGAAGAAATGAACAGACTCCTGGGAATAGTGTTGGATGTGGAGTATCTCTTTACCTGTGTCCACAAGGAAGAGGATGCAGACACCAAACAAGTTTATTTCTACCTATTCAAGGTGCGGTTTTAACCTTGCAAAAGACTCTTCTTCTTTCTCTCATTGTTCGAATGTGCTCCGTTTCTGTATGCCAGATCACGGGTGGGAAGGCTCTCAGCTCATGGTACATTTTGCCCTCAGAGTTTGCTGAAGCATGCGTTTCTCCGTGAGGCACCATACATTGAACACGTGACTCCTTGAGCGCCTTTATACTTGTATGCCGAGTTCAGTGTCTTTGTTTGCTTATGCTTACAGAGTTCTTTCCATCCACCCATCCTTTCATCCATCCTACCAATGTTTATCGCACACCTGCTCTGTGCATGGCACTCATGTAGGCATGAGGGATAGATCAGTGGGCAGAAAAGTCTTTGCCCTCATGGAGTTTACATTTCAGTAGAAGAGGCAGACAACCAACAAGTAAATAATATATTTGCAGGTGGTGATAAGTGCTGTGAAGAGAAACAAAGTAGGGTAAGTGGAATCAGAATGGCAGGGATGGTAGTGGGTGGGGGGCCATGGCAGTGAGGAAGGGCAGTTAGGAAAGGCCTCTCTGAGGTGATGGTCGAGCAGAAATGCAACGGGCCGATAGGAGCCGTCCCTGAACGGGGTTGGGGGAAGAGCCTTCCAGGCAGTAGAAAGAAGGAGCATCTGGGCTGTGCATCCGGTGAGCGCGATGTGATGCGGAAATAGCAAGGACGGCAGCGTGTGGCGCCCAGCGAGCGAGGGGAGGCTGGGCGGGGGTCAGAGGGCGGCGCGAGGGCCTTGACGCTCACGTTTCAAGAGGAGCAGTCAAGAAGTTCCTTATTTGTTCTGGCATCTTACCACTCTTCTCTGCGTCTTGTTGACACGAGTCACTGGTTAGTGCCACTGCTCCCTGTAGCTGCGTCTTCGTGGCTCGACCTCAGCTCCCTTGGGTCATGCCCCTTCCCTTCTCGCAGACGTACCTCCCCCCGAGCTCCAGATTGCAGCCAGGCTGACGGATGCGCGAGGGAAGCCGGCGATGGGAATGGATAGAAAAACCCAGGTGGCCAAAACTAGCTTCAGAAAAGAGGACAGAAAGAATAATTGAAAAAAAAGAACAAACCCAAAACCTGTTATTGAAGACACTACTGTGTTTTGTGTAACCGTTATAAGCATCTTTCAAAACCAAAACCAAAACCAAAACACCCCACTCAGAGGTCACAGCCAGGGAAAGTTGGCTGCTTCTACTGGGCTTCGTTTTATATAACAAGGACAGATAAATTTTCCATTGAGTTCCCTTTTACTTTTGCTGCTAGGAATCTCAGTGAAAATTTTGTGCCCAGTTCCTGTAGTTATTTTTCTGTGTTGTTGTTTGTTTGAATTTACTTGATATACTATTTTCCCTTCTTTTTATTAACTAGTGGGTGTTTTGGGGATAGGAGTGGAGAATTATATTTTTAAATTTTGGGGTCATATGGGGATATTAACTCTAAAAAGGTTAATTGTGGGGAGAAAGAAAAGAAGGAGAAAGGATGGGGAGGGAAAGAGAATACATGAATGAATAACTGAATTCCCCACAGCCATTAGAAGGCACTAGGCTACTCCAGGTGACAATTTGTTGACATGGCTGTGAGGCCTGAGTCATCAAGATTGAACCCTGGCAGGTTCATGAGGTTTACAGCTTCTTTGGAAAAAAGATCTTAGTTGAAGGAAAACAACACTTTTGTGACTGTAGCTATTATTTGTCTTGGAACTAAGCTCCCTGGCAGTCGCCTGCCGCCCTGTTGGACGTGGAGGTGGTGTCAAGGTTTCCATCTCGTCAGCCTCCTCTTCATTCTGTGTATAACCAACCAAACGGGCCAGAGAGCACTGCTCTTATTGGAAGCACGCCCTCTCTCTCCCTCTCTTACCTCTCTCATCTTTAGCAGTGCAAATATGTTTGCTTGGGGAACAAACTCCAGAACATTCAGCATTGTCCTCCTTCCCTCCCTCCAAGAACATTCTTTGGGCAAATAAGTTCTCAGTCATCCTTCCTTAACTTTTGAAAGGCAGCTCCTGTGTCTCATATGTTTCAGTAATTAAATGAAAATGCAGTATACATTGTAGTAGCATTAAAAAAAGAAACCTTAAGTCTTAGATGTTGAAAATAAACAGTAAAAAGCTGCTTGCTAAAGCCCCACGCATCCTAACGCCTGGGAGTGTGGCTCTGAAGCCCAACTATCCTGGTTTAAATGCAGCTCTGTCCCTTATTAAGTGGGACCTTGGGCAAGTTACTCTTTCTCCATTTCCTTATCTGTAAAATACAAACAATAATTGCACCTACGACAAAAGATTGTTACAACTATTAGATAATACATACGAAGAAGTACAAAGAGAGCCTGGCAAATGCTTGCTGCTATTATTAAAATTTGTTTATAGGCCCACTTATCCCAGCTTTATTCTTTTGTAGAAAATGAGATTGAACATCTCCCCTGTCCCTCAGTTTACCTCCACCTTGAAACTCCCAATGGGCTAAGTTCCCAAATGGTCTTATTTTTGCTGGGGGAAAAGAAGAGGCAATGAGAATTATTTGTATTTAAATTTTATGATCAGTTTTTATATATCCTTAGAATCACATACAATGACTTATTGCACATTTGCTTTTGTAAAGATGGGCATAATACAGCGACAGCATCAACAAATGCTCTACACTAATAATTTACATGGCACCCCTAGAGCAAACTGAGGCCCTTGTAGTACATACCCAGTGGGAATACCCGGTGACCTTCAACCTTGTGGGGTGGTTCATTTTCATTAACTCCTGGGAGAAGG
Organism: Mormoops blainvillei; assembly: GCA_004026545.1. Classification (NCBI taxonomy): domain Eukaryota; kingdom Metazoa; phylum Chordata; class Mammalia; order Chiroptera; family Mormoopidae; genus Mormoops; species Mormoops blainvillei. Next base: position 31,873 of record PVJD01005408.1, read on the forward strand.
GTTGCCTTGTTTTGTTTCTATTGAAAAGGCAGTAAGTTGAAGAGAGGAGGGGAAAAAAGTAACTTCAGTAAATGCAGGGTCATATATCGTAACTGGCCCACATGTAAAGGTTACAGAAGACTCGAGCAAAGGTGGAAGGTAAAGAATTTTAATATTCAATTTAGTTTCAAATTAGGTCTTGAGTAGTGGCTCTGTGTTCCCTTTTCTCTCTGATATTTGCTCTTTGAGGGCTTGGAATTCCAATGGCAGGATTAGCGCAGCGTTTTGTTGTGTGGGTATTGAGATGCCAGAACACTTGGCCTGCATTCCATGGGCGGAGAGGAAATGAAAAAAGACCGCAACAGCGAAAGTTGCCAGTAGAGAGCCCTGCAAAATTCCTTCCAAAGATCCTGGGCCCTAGATTATGCCTGTGATGTACAGCTGCTGTAGAGCCCCCACCCCACTCCTCACCTCATTTGTGCAGAATGGACCTGGCCCTTTCAGGGGCTTAAACAAGACTCACCAGGGTGTCAGCACACCTTCAGTGTTCTAGACGGGCATGTGCAAAGTGCACAGTGTGTACCAGGCCTCTGTGTCGGTGGAAAGCCAGAAACAGAATGGGGAGAGGGGAAAGTGAGTAGGATAGAGGTGTCTGGTTGCCACTACTGGGTGCTCCAGGATGCCCAGGATGTGCAAGGTGTCTGGTCCCTCATAGCTCTGGTCATGGTTCTGTGCAAACTTGGGTTCCCTGGTAGCCACCCATTTTATTGATTTAAGGATTTATTTATTTAAGGATGTAGTTGAGATAAATAGAATGTGATGACATCCCTTCAAAGGCTCTGTGTGTGTGTGTGTGTGTGTGAGAGAGAGAGAGAGAGACAGACAGACAGACAGACAGACAGAAGCTTTGATTGATTTTTAAAAATGATTTCTTTGCAGCTCTTGAGAAAGTCTATTTTACACAGAGGAAAACCTGTGGTGGAAGGCTCTTTGGAGAAGAAACCCCCATTTGAAAAACCTAGTATTGAACAGGTAAAAAGAAAAAAGAGAAGCTCCCCTTTTTAAATTGCTTTAAGTGTGAACAAACCACTTAATCTTTCTTACATCTTTTTTTCTGTCCTCCATACCTGCCTTAGAGACACTCACTTAGTCTATAGAAATTGTCCTGGACCCTTTGGCTCAGAAGTGAATACTTAATTTAATATATGACCTAGCTTTTGTCTTTTAGAGTTGCTATATACCGAGAATTCACTGTGTGTCTGGGGAAGAAAAAAATTAAGTAGAACATGTAATTTGTAAACACATATGAAATATGCTTTTTCTTGGTGTTCATATTTAAAAATTAAGTCTTCATCCTTTTGCTTGGCATTGTCTGAAAAACCTTGTTGATGTGAGGGAATTTAGTAGCAATGTGAAAAAACTGTAAGTCCAGCAAAAAACACAAAAAATAAATGAGATTTTTGTGACCAGAAATTGACTTCCTGCTTCATTATGATTCCTGGAAAGAAGTCGATTTACTTGGGGAATCTGTTGACATGTGTAGACTTTTTCTGTGAGGTGTTGTCAGTCTCTTTCATCAACATCGCTTTTTAGCTTATCATTGTTTGGCTGAATAAATCTCATTCTGTCGACTGAATTTCTTGATGAGGATGATTACAGAAGACGTGATATCAGAGTCTTTGTAAATGAATGTATTTTTATCAGTCAGTTTTCAGTAGAAGAAATTTTGTTTCCAAACTCTATTAAATAAGAATTCATTGTTTTTTTTGTTTTTTTTAAATTTGAAATTAGGTTAGATGGGACTGTTTTGTAGACAGATTAAATTACTCCACAGATTCTTTTCAAAGCTCATAATTTTGAATAAGATTTGTTTTGGGGGGTAAGCTTGCTGAAACTGAGAATGACAGTAAAGAGTTTAAAATCTAGTGGAGTTTAGGTTCGATGGAAGGTGTACTAGCCTTTTCATTAAAATTTTGCAAACGTAAAACCATAATATTTATAAGAACCTCATTATATGTGAGCTACTGTGTTGATAGTACTGCAAGAATTATTCTGCACAATAGTCATATTTTATTGTTCAAAGGGTTTTGACCTTTTCAGTCTGCGATTTTGATTTTCTTTTTAACCTGTCAGGATTGCAGCAGGCATAGAATTGCAACCCACAGCCTCTCTGTCTTGTCACTTTTCATTTGCTGTGATCTGAGGCACAGTGAATGCCCTCTTGGCATTCCTGTTCTCTAACAGGGAAAAGGAAGAGATTTTTGTGACTAGAGAAATGTCTGTTCTTTTGCTGAGAACCCACCAGCGTTGCTGACTGTGTGGGTGTTCAGAATTAGTGTGATTCCAAAGCCACGTGAATAAACTGCCTTTCTTCCTTTTAAGGGTGTGAATAACTTTGTACAGTACAAGTTTAGTCACCTGCCACCCAAAGAAAGGCAGACAATAATGGAGTTGGCGAAAATGTTCCTAAACCGCATCAACTATTGGCATCTGGAGGCCCCGTCTCAACGAAGACTGCGATCTCCCAATGATGACATTTCTGGATACAAAGAGAACTATACAAGGTAATCAGGTGACCAGTTCTTTTCCTTTGGGCCCCATAGAACACACTGCAGGCCCAAAATTGCTACTTTTCTCTGCAAGCAATGGTTTTCCAGTTATCAAGGTGACACTGTCAATTCAGACAGAATGCCTCTGTAGTTTAATTCTCCAGACTTCCACTTTTCATTCATATCATGATGTTTTGGGGGGTGAGGGGTACAAAAATCATCTAGAGCTGTACTGTCCAGTATGCTAGTTGCTAGTCAGTAGTGGCTGTTGAGCATTTGAAAAATGTGGCTAGGGTTAATTGAGGTATCTAAGATTTGAGATATCTAATTGAGATAAGATTGTGCAAAACAAGAGAATGTAAAATATTTTCATTAATAGTTTTTTTATGATGATTACATTTTAAAATGATAATATTTTAGGTATTTTGAATTAATGAAAATATGTTAATTTTACCTGTTTCTTTTTACTCTTTTGATATGAGTAATGGAAAATTTTAAATTGCACCTGACTTGCACTATATTTCTATTGAACATCACTTATCTAGATAACTATACTGTAACTCTGTAATTCGTCTACAAAGATCTCATTTGAAAAATGCAATAACCATGAATATAGTAATTTTTAAAAAAGATTTTATTTATTTTTTAGCGAGAGGGGAAGGGAGGGAGAAAGAGAGAGAAACATTGATGTGTGATCAATTGGCAGCCTCTTGCACACCCCCACTGGGGACCTGGCCCGCAACCCAGGCATATGCCCTGACTAGGAATCGAACTGGCAACCATTCTGTTTGCAGGCTGGCGCTCATCCATTGCACCACACCAGTCAGGTCTAAAAAAATTTTTTTAAAGAAGGAAAGATCACCCTAGTCCCAGCACTTGATAGAACTAAAGTCATTATATATATTGTCTTCCAGCCTTTACTCCTTTAAGTAAATATTTTACGTTAGTTAGAATGAAAGAAAATACAGAATTTACATCCTTTTTGTCTCTCCACTTCACATCATAGTAAACATTTTACTGGTTACATTGTAGTTCGTTGAGTTGCTGTACCATAATTGACCTAACCATTTCCCAGTTGGTGGGCATCAAACTCTGCAAATTCTTGGACTGCACATGATAAAGTGGGAATTCATTTTTATTGCTTATGAACTGAAAAATAAGTAAAATTACCTTAAAAAATCTTAGACATGGACTATACAAAATATATGTTTTCATTAAAGTAAGAAAGTGATTTGGATTATCCATTCCATTCACCTTTTTATGCCTTTCCCCATAGATTTTGTGGGCATAGCAAGTTTGCTTCGGGGGTATCATGGAGTGCATATATATATACACATCTGATTTAAAGTACAGAGTGATGTTTGATAGCCTGTAAAGACCACCTGTCCCCAGATTATTTTCTGTAATAGCAGATGACATGTGGAAGTAGGTGTAGTTTAAGATAAGCTTCTCTTTCCGATCACTGACCTGATTTCATGAGAACTACCCCTTTTACCTCTCATCCCTCCTTTTTATAGTATATACAATTTGAGCTATAAAGTATTTTCTCTTAATTACTGACTTTTTGAGGAATTACAGATTTCATCAAAATCAGTTTTTAAATTATTTCTTCATTTCTATACCTCCATCTCACAGTTTTACATTAACAGTAATTTCTGTATTGTTGTAGTTGTTTAAAAAAGAGTTGAGGTTATAATCTCTCAAAAATAGATATCTTTTAACCCCATCTGTGGATGACGGACAAAGCTGAATGTTTGTCAAAGCCCTGAAAGTATTTGCCACTCTTAACAGAGGAAAAATTGTTTCATCGAGAAGGAGAATTAAATGTGATGTAGCGGGGAGATATTACAGTATTTTAGAAAGCAGAATAAAAATACTATTAGCACTTAGGACCTACCAAGAAATGGGTGGAACTTATAAATACTTAAGGAGTAGTAAAACTAGAAATAAGCTTTGGAATGAACGATGGGTTTGAACCATGGCCCCATTCCTTCCTAGTTCCGTGCACTTTGGACCAGTCATTTCACCTCCTTGACCTTCAGAATCTTTCTCTGTCCAAGTCTCATGTGTGTGGTGAGCGTTCCATGAGGTGGTTTGTGCGTAGTGTCTGGCGCACAGAGCAGGTGCTGGGAAGATGCTAGTCATCGATTTCCTCCCACACATGCTGTTGCCTAAAACTGCCAACATGGGACTCGTAAGCTAGAGCCTGTACCACGGAATAAGTGCGCTGAGAGTGCACATCTCTTTAGAAACTAAGGTAACCAGGGGAAAGGCGGCAGCAGCATCCTCTTCAGCCCAGCGGCCTGAGCCAACAGCCGAAGGCAGAGGAGGGGAGTCTGCCGCGCCGAAGAGAAACCCGCTGAGAGACTGAAATGAATATGTCCTGATGAGTTCTGAAACCTGCTGATTTCTAGGTGGAATGTAGACCAAGAGCCTCTGTTAATAATAAATGAGGAAATAAAGGTAGACAGCCCTCCCCTGCCTCCCCACCATCACACTGTGGTGATGAGCAAAGGGAAGTAGAAACAACCTGTGAAAATTATGAGAATAATTGTTTCAGAGTAAAACCTCACTGTCATGACTACTTGGAAAATTAAATAACCACACATCACCATGACATGGTGTCTCGCTGATACTAATCTTCTAAAAAAATAGGTAATATTACAGGCCGCAGGCACACTGGGCTTTATCTTGATGTGTAAGTGAGCCTCGGGACCGGCGGTGCTGGCTCAGGATATAATTTACAGCAGTTGTGGCGATGAGAACAAATGGGCTGAATCTGGAGCTCACATCAACATGAAAATGGGGAGAGGTAGGATTCTCTGAGGAAAAGAGTGGACTCAGAAAATGAGTGTGTTCATTACAGAGCTAACCCTTGAAGGCTGATCCAATAAAAAAAATTGAACATAAATTGAACAGTAGAACTGCTTAAATTACTTACACTCTCTGTTCTGAGTAAAGGAAAGATAACATATTGAAAACATTTGACATTGATGTTAAGATATACTTGATAATTGATACAGGTACATATCAAATAGACATAATATATATTCCCCAGAAATCACCGTCATCTTAGAAAAAAACCTGGGCAGATTTTTGAAATTCCCTGAATTTCATGACAGTGTACTAATATAATTCCATTAAGAAATAACCTGAAAATAAAGTGTTTGAGGAATATGAGATATTATAAAATACGCCTGGCCAACAGAATCTGCTAAAAGAAAAAGGGGCAAATAATTTGTCTTTGATTCTGAGATGTTCAGAACTCTTGAAAGTTAATGGTACCTCTATATTGGAGAAATGTTTTGTAAGAATACACGGCAAGTTAGATGGAACTAAGTTGATTTTGGTGAAACAGTATTAGGTAAGCATTGTTCTATGAGGGATGGCCAGCCACTCCACTCACTGAGTATTTATAACTAGCCATGTAAGTCTAGGACAGTCCATCAGGAAGCATGGAAAGAATAGTGGACTAGAGGGTCGGAGACCTAGCTTCTAGCCTGAACTCTAATAGTAAGTAGTCTGTAGTTCAGGGGAACTAGGAGAGGTCACTGAAATTCTGTTAGACCCTCAGGACTTTTAGCCTAGCAAGTAAGTAGGATGACATGGTCTGCCGCCCTCAAGCTCTCCAGTTCTGTTTATGCTTTAAAGAAAGCAAGGCGGTTGCAAATCATCATGCTGCTGTAAAACATCTGAGTTATTTGAACAATCAGTAATTAGCATACCCATGCCATCACTATTAGACATGCAAAAAAGAATGAACTGGCCTTTCACCACTTCTCAGAAGACCTGAAACTAGTCATTTAGGCAAAATCTGTTTCTGCAGTTAAGTCTTTGGAGGAGTGTGTGTGCAGAGACAAGGCACACAAGTTCCCGTGTTCTTTTTCCATCTCTCTACAAGCAACGCCCACATCAGTTACTAAAACAGCACAAGACACCACACTTTGACACAGTCTGTATGTCTTATCAAAATTATTATTATTATTATTATTATTTTTAAAGATTTATTTATCTATTTCTAGAAAAAGGGGAAGGGAAGGAGAAAGAGGGAGAGAAACATCCATGTGTGGCTGTCTCCCACATGCCCCCGACGGGGGACCTGGCCCGCAACCCACTCACTCATGCGCTCCGACTGGGAACTGAACCCGCGACCCTTTGGTTCACAGGCCAGCTCTCAGTCCACTGAGCCACACCAGCCAGGGCTTATCAAAATTATTTATAAAATTAAGATTGATCTTGGAAATAAAAACAAAACTAAATTAAAAAGTGCAAACTGAGTTGTGCAAAAAAATTCTCAAGGAAATGAATGGAAACTCCTTATTGGAAAAGTTGTTCTAGTGATAACCATCTGTGCTGCCTTCCGCTTACCCTGGGAAGTTTAAATGACCTAGTAAGTACTTTTGGGTAACATTTTATGATTTTATGATATACTTATAACCTACCTTTGCTATAGCAGATATAACATCATTCTTAAGTAGAGTATCAGACATTTGTGACCCTTTCACAGATGGAAATGCTCTTTAGAAATTAGCACTGCCCCATAGATACATAACATGAACCACACATGTAATTTAAAATTTTCTTTTGTTAAAGATTTTATTTATTTTTAGAGAGGGAAAAGGAGAGAGGAGAGGAAGAGAAGCATCGATGTGTGAGAGATACATCTGTCTGTTGCCTCTGAGACACCCCCAGATGGGGACCTGGCCTGCTGCCCAGGCATGTGCCCTGACTAGGAATTGAACCAGTGACCTTTCTGTTCTCAGGCTGGTGCTGAATCCACTGAACCCTACCAGCCAGGACTAATTTAACGTTTTCTAGTAGCTACATTTTAAAAAGTAAATAAACACAGGACATTAATTTTCATGTTTTATTTTACCCAATATATAAAAATACTATTTCACTGTGTAATATGAAAAATTATTAATGATGTATTTTTTTCCTACGAAGTCTTCTAAATCCAGTGTGCATTTTATGCTTACAACACATCTCAATTCATTCACTAAATTTTAAGTGGTTGAAGCTAAGTGGAGACCTACCAAAACAATAGAGCTGTGTTTAATAGAAAAATATTTCACATTGTATCCATTCAAAAGTAAATTTAAAATCAATTGAAATGAAATAACATTAAAAATTAAGTTTCTTGGTGTCCTAACCATGTTACAAGTGCTCGGTAGTTACATGTGACTGGTGGCTACTGTGTCAGCACAGGCAGAGGACATTCTCATCATCATGGATAGCTCGGTTGGACAGCACTGGCCTGAATCCTCAAACTCTTAAAATCTTCCATTGCAGGAGACTGGACATACTTTAGTATTAAGCCTTTCAGATAGCCTTGTGATAGCCTAAGTCTCATGAAACAGAACTTCACATTATTAAAGTTTGTGACTGTTTAACTCTTAACATTTGTAGTTTCATAATATTCTTTTAACCTCATTAGGGGGCCACAGACTAACATCCAGAAATGACTGGCCTTGATGGTGATGAATTTCTATATGAGGTGCCCTATGAATTAACAAAATAAATGCACTTCCTGGCGGTTTTTTTTTTTTTTCTGCCAATCAAAATCACTATTTCTGACTCGATAAGATACAACACAACACTTAAGATCCCCATTTCGGCACTGTAATCATAAAATGGCATTTGAGTGTAAATTATTAAGACAGAAAAGTTGAGTGCAGAATCGAAATGGTAGCAGAGGTTTAAGGTTAATTTTGACTCTAGGCAGACAGACTAACACTAATGAAAGTTTTCTTTCCTAAAGATGAAAAACCACACACAGATACCAACACACGGGAAATATGAAGTAATACAGAGTAAGAAAAAGCTAATAAGCGCAAGTAAATTAATATTATTCCTCTCCTTATGGAAGGGCTGAGAGCGCCCGGGGAGCTTCCCATAGCTCCTTGGGCACAGGAGAGCTCTCCCCCCACTCTAAAGGCAGTCCGGAAGACACACAAGGTGGCTAGGTGTAATTTTTAGAAAGCAGGCCTGACTTGGAAGAGGATGTTTAGACCTGCTACCAAGGAATAAGGGCCTGTGCACTGAATCTTCTGACCCTGCCCTGGTCTGGTGCTGCCCTCGGGGACCCCCGGTGTACATTCCTGTTGCTCCATCCTGGAAAGGAGACTTTGCAGCTCTGGGAGACCAAGAAAGAGGGTTGAATTTTGAATAGCTTTCCTGGGACGAAGGAGCTTTCCAAATCATATGCCCTACATAGCCAGGGAACCCCAGAACTGTGGTCAGATCTCAAGAAAGCCCCCGGCATCCCTCTGGGCCTGGGCATTCCTCCAGCCTTGTGCAAAGCTGGAGCATAATTTTGACTTTGAGTCTGAGTCATGAAGGTGTATTTAAGCAACAGATGGTGGAAGCTTATTACTTCCTGCATTCTGTAACTGAGTTTTAAACAGCATTGAAGATCTTTATCTTCCCACCAAAGCTTCAGGGGTGTGTTGAGTGCTGTATAGGCATTTTAAAGAAACCTTAAATTTTACTCAGAGGACTAGATGGTGGAATTCTAATTCTTTCACAAAAGCTTCCCCTTTAATTTCTTTTTTAAAAAAATTTAAACTGTTATTTATGTGCCAGAAACTCTTAATTGCTCTATGCACTTCCCTGCCCATTTCCCAGGTAAGGAAATGGAGACTTAAGAGTGTAATCATATTTCCAAAGTCATGCAACCAGCTAAATGACAAAGTGGTGATTTGATCTTGGGCTATCTGACTGCAGGACTCACTGCATGATACTATAGGATGGGGTGATTTTCATAGAACTGGACCCAAGTGGTTGTATAAGGGCGAGCTTATCTAATTCACAAGTTTTCACTAGCTGGTAGTGATACTATTGCTTGTCGGTGCAGCCCCAGTTTCTCCTGCCCTGGTTAATAGTATGAGAGAAACCATAATTAAATATTTCAGGTGATCTGGGGGTTTAAGAGATATTGACCGTGCTTGTCTCCTCTTGTCACAGGTGGCTGTGTTATTGCAACGTGCCCCAGTTCTGTGACAGTCTACCTCGGTATGAAACCACCCAGGTGTTTGGGAGAACACTGCTTCGCTCAGTCTTCACCGTTATGAGACGGCAACTCCTGGAACAAGCGCGACAGGAAAAAGACAAACTGCCACTTGAGAAACGAACTCTAATCCTCACCCATTTCCCAAAGTAAGGGAGTGGTCTTGCAAGTCTTTGTTTCATCCGGGGGCTTGAAATTGATAAATATGTGCCAAAGCCTGAATCAGTAGCAAGATCAGGAGTGACAGGAGAAGCATTCAGGGAGGAGAGACACAGGGACCACCTCCTTCCCAGCCCCCTCTGAGGGTCCTCCTGGGGACTGCACGGCCCATCTGTTACTAGCTTGAATTTGTGTTGACTGTGGTCGTAGCCCTTGGCCCCACCTCATCCCACCTGGGTGTCATTGTCTCTGAGCTTCATAGAATGGGGCGGTGCTTTGTTTTGTGTGTTCAGCTGCCAGGAAGCTAGAGGGGGAGGGGGGCGGGGGTTGTGCACAAGCAGTTTCCATCTACTCAGAAGTGGTGCAAGAGAGCTCAGGTGGTTGGCTTTTTCCATCCTAGACCTCCGACCCTTTCTAAGGCTAGTGAATTGCTCCTGCCTCAGCTACAGCGGGCCTGCCCCCTCGCTCTTTGTAAACCCGACCCCAAGGCCAGAGCTGGACAGGAAGAGAGGGGCCTTCTTCACAGTGATCCTCATACCTCTAATGCTCTTGTGTTTCTTGTGGAATATACATACTCTGTGCACGTTGCTTCTTGTACCTGCCAGAGCTCCAATATATAAACAGTCATTTAAATACCCTTCAAATGAAGGCCACGTGTCAAAGGGAATAGGAAGTTGCAGTGTTGCACCATTGGCCTTGGAAATGCATTTTCCAGTCTGAGAACCAGATACGCAAGCTAAGAGGTTGACTGTTGGTGAGAGGGGCTGAGTGGGCACTTGTCATGGAGCAATGAGAGCAGTACAGGAATGAGACAGTTCATTTTGTGGGTGTCATCCTGCCTAGAGTAGTGCTGGGTGGGGGAGGTGGAAGTGGAAATCTAAAAAAGGCCTTCTAGGCTTGCTGGGGTATAATATTCTTTGACCAAAGATGGAAGAAACCCTGTTTTAGTTGCAGAACTGGGTTTTTATTATTAAGTTATTACTGGATTACCGGTTTGTGTCTTAGGAATGACAGTTTTAATTTTTTAAAATAAGGTCCATACCCTGACTGGTGTGGCTCAGTGGGTTGGGCGTCATCCCGCAAAGTGAACGGTTGCTAGTTTGATTCTTGGTCAGGGCACGTGCCTGTGTTGTAGGTTCAGTCCCAGGTCAGGGCATGTACGAGAGGCAACTGATCGATGTTTCTCTCCCATTGATGTTTCTCTCCCTCTTTCTTCCCTCCTTCCCTTCCCTCTTAAAAAAAAGTAACTTAGGTCCAAAACGAAAACAAAAATGATTTTCAGGTAGAAATTTAATGAAAACTCCTTTGTTGCTTAACACAAACCCTAAGCCTTAGGTAATGGATATTATGGATAAACCCGATGAGATTTCACTGAACACCCAATATTCGCACCTAAGTCCTAGCATCCTGATTTTCAGTATTTTCTTGAGAAAACCAGCAGCTGAGACTGAGGCATGACATGAACAATTTGTCTCCCTCCAGGGGGGAAGATTTAGAAGCACTTAAACTGCAGTTTGGATGTTACCCCTAAATGCGTTATGAACTCCGGGCATGCTCATCTGTTTCAGTGGCTGCCTTTTAACTAGTCTAAGCTCCTTTCCTTAGAGATTAAAGCAGTTTTCTTACTACTGTCTCTATTGCCTTTGCCATATAAGCAGCACTTTATGTTTTCAGATTATAGTTGTCATTTGGTCTCTAAGCCAAGGGACAAAGAGGAAAAGAGGACCCCCCCACCTTTGAGGGTGCTTAAAGAAAAATTTTAATTACGTTGCATGGTGACAGTTTTTTCCTCATAGCAAATGTATTTCGCTTCTTGCAGATATTTGCTAATAATAGGGTGGTTTGTTCCTTCAACCCGTAGTTCTGGCATGCTTGTGCTGTTGAGCTAATCAATGCTGCTTTTTCTTCTGTTTTACTAATGGTAGGGTAAAATTACCACCCACTTCTCTTTTTAAATCTCTTTTCATGGACTAGAACAACATTTGAGGCTATTAGGGATTTATACCAACAGATTTGGCAGCGGAGTCACACACGGGTTGAAGCCTGAGGTCGAGTCTTGGGCACTGTTGCCAAGTGAGAGCTGCCGCGCCCTCCGTACCACCCGGAGAGGTCACTGGTTCTCAGAGGCACTTTCAGGGCCTTCTTCCTTTCCTGTCTCCTCTTCACATGTTGCCCGCTTGGCTTTAACTCGAGCCCTTCCCCCATCTACCTGCTTACAAGGTTGTTCCTAAAAGAAGTTTAGCATCTGTAAATGTACACGTTGATGAAAATCTGGTTAAGAAGCAAAACACAGCCACAGCCCTACCTTTAGTGCGTTCAGACATTTCTGTATAGTCTACATGTATTGTGTTCTTCTAGTCCACATGCAGCTTTCAAGTCTATGTTTGTAAAACAAGCATGCTCTCATGTCATTATATGAGACTGTTCTTTATTATGATGAAATGACTACATATGTATATACATATTTAACACACACACATAATTATTTTTCTAAATTACTAATGGCATTTTTCCTTGGCGAGTCCGTGCCCGGCTTTGTGAAGAGTGTTCTGATCATATAATTGCTAACAAGGAAGGAATCTAGAAAAAGAAAGGAAATTTACATCTGTGATGAAGGGCGCTGGGGAAAACCTTGAGGGCTGTGTATGGGAAGGGCAGGTCTGCTTGGGAAAAGGGGGAAATGAATCCAGAACCTCCTCTCATCTGCGAGATCAGAATGTGCCCTTGGTCAGGATGCTGTCTGCCTTTCCGTGGTGGGCGAGAAACATGCTGACGTGTTTTCAAATGTGCCTTAACAGTGGCTTGCTTAGCAAGAAGTGACTCATGTGACTTCTGTAAAGCACGAATCACACTGTCAAGTGAGGTGAGGCATTCACTCAGACGGCACCTTGTTTTTAAATCTCCTTATGAGCAGCGAGTCAGAAGAACTCCCAGGACCTTTCCTTGTCTGCTTTTACTTCCAAGAAACCAACCCCTCTCTCCCTTGAAAGCATCTAAAATCTCACAGGCATTGATAAATGAGAAGAAGGGTAGTATTTTTAGTAATAGGTGACAGTAGCGATGATGATGATGATGATAACAAGTCTTTGATCAGTTATCCAAAACCTGGGTACTAGATACGTTTTACAATACAGACGTTTCAAAATTTTATCAGTGTAATCAATATAACACACGTGCCATATACTGTGGCTCCAGGGGTGGGGTTAATTCTCCCAAATTAAATCCATTCATAATTATAAAGACTGTAAATAGTCTTATGTATATTAAGGTAAGATTTTGTCACTAAATGGGTTATGGAAAATTTTTTTTTTTTTAAAGGGCTTTCAACTTTTACAGTTCCAGAGAAGGGACATAGATGGCTTACAATAACTGACCTTTATTGCGTCATTATACTGTAAAATTCCTGAGGGCAAGCAGTTGTTTGCCCTGTCCTTCCAGCACCTAATTCAGTGCCTGGCACATGGTAGTTGTGCAATTGATATTTGCTTGAATGAATGAATGGATGGATGGAGCACATCCTAGGGGTGAGACACCGTTTCAGGCAAGCACATTAGCTTATCCCTCCCGATCACCCTACATAGGAATTACTGTTGATATTTCCATTTTATAAAAGGGGAAAGTGGGGAAGAGGAAAGTTAAGAACTTGTTTCAAGATCATACAAATAAGTGGTGAACTTCGTAAATGAATTCTAGAGCCCAAGCTTTTAGCCAGTATTCTTCGTTCTTCCACTAGAATTAATGTGCCTTAAAAGTGGCTTGCAGGAGAATATTCCAGCACCAGAAGGGTAGATTTGTGTTGGTATTTTAACCATAGTTCTTCAGTTTTGGTGTGCATAAGAATTGTCTAAGGTAATCACCAAAATTTAGTCTCTAATGCCCGTTCTCACAGACTCAGATTCAGTAAACCTAGTGCAGTTTGGGTAGCTGTATTTCAGACAAGGTCTCCAGGTAGTTTCTATGGGCCCCTAGAACTTGAGATCCACTTGGTTTACAAAACAACAGGCAACATAACTTAGTAAGTAACCACTGGCTCAATCTTGGTTGTGTATCTACTAGTTGTGGGACTTTGCACCAGTTATTAAACCTCTCTCTGCCTTAAGTTTTTTTCATCTGTAAGGTTATGAAGATCAAGTAAGTTAGAAGTTAGAGTAAAAACTGCATGTGTGGGGGATAAATAAAAATAAAATATGTAACTCGTTGAGTTGGTGTGAGGATTCAGCAAGTCATGAGAACAGTGCAGGCTCATAGCAAGCACTCAATGAAGGTTAGCAACTTTTGTTATGGTAATGACTGTGATAATAACAGCTGCCCAGAGGACTGATTTCTGCATTTCCACTAGCGTGATGCTCTGTGTAATCTATGTTATTTCAGTCTATGCAGAGTCAAAAGAAAGTAGATTTGTAGAAATGCATGTTTGTGAACATTCCAGGGTCACTGACCAAATCATCATGTGAGTCATAATTGAGTAGCATGTGTCTGAGTTGGATGTGAGCTGCTGATGTTCAGGTGAATGCCATAGATGGTTAGAGCTTCCGTGTCTCTGGCAGTACATTCATTTTGGGTCTTACTGTTGCTTTTACTCTTGTGTCCAGGTTTCTGTCCATGTTAGAAGAAGAAGTGTATAGTCAAAACTCTCCCATCTGGGATCAGGACTTCCTATCAGCCTCTTCTAGAACCAGCCAGCTAGGAATCCAAACAGGTAAATTTCTTTTTGCATCAATCAGAGAACAACCAGAAAGTGTTACTTGCAGTTCACTCTGCATTTATTTGTGTTTTTCATCGAGAAATTGAAGACTGGAGCCAGCAAATTTTACATCTGCACCTCTGTTACTGAGGACAGCAGGTGCAAATCAGTTAAAACAACTACTGCTCCCACTCTTGGGTTTGCTTAGCTTGCACATTACAGTTTTATAGGAGGTGTAAAATACCAGGCAGCTCAGCTCTGGAGTCCATTCCTGGCTGTTTTTAAAGACACTTATAGCCTCCGTCAATGGCGTGATATGCCCAGGAATCAAGTTTCAGTCTGGTTTCTGAATCCATGATGTCTGTTTTCTGTATCAAGTTCCCATCATGTATAATGATAGGATGGTGAGTGGAAGACAGCCGTCTTGAGTCTCAGGACTTGATGAACTTCCCAGTGGGGCCAGGACATCCTTGCCATTGCTTTGAGTCAGCCAGTGGCATCACCTGGCATTTTTATAAGGTTGGAAGACATGTGATTTGTGGAGTCACACTGATTCCAGAGAGAGGATCTGGATTTCTGCCTTCGATACTAGGAGGATTCGGAGGTGCCAAAATAGTCATTCATATGTGGCCATTGGGAAAGACAGAATGCAGAATTAAAAAAAAAAGATTTTATTTATTTATTCTTTTTAGAAAAAGAGGAAGGGAGAGAGGAAGAGAGGGAGAGAAACATTGATGTGCGAGAGAAGCACTGATTGGCTGCCACTCTCACGCCCCCATCTGGGGACCTGGCCTGCAACCCAGGCACGTGCCCTGACCAGGAATCGAACTGGCTACCTTTCAGTTTGCAGGCTGGTGCTCAATCCACTGAGCCACACCAACCTGGGCAGAATGTAGAATTTTGATTTTAGAGATTTTAGTAGCCCTAGCTCAATGTGTAACAGGGGGGCTTGTGTGTATCGCGTCCAGGAAATGATTTTATTCTTGCTATTTTTTTCCAAAAAGAATTTTACATGAAATAAAAGTGACCCTTTTTAGTATATGGTTCTGTAAATT
This sequence comes from Mormoops blainvillei, assembly GCA_004026545.1. Classification (NCBI taxonomy): domain Eukaryota; kingdom Metazoa; phylum Chordata; class Mammalia; order Chiroptera; family Mormoopidae; genus Mormoops; species Mormoops blainvillei. The sequence continues at coordinate 47,308 of PVJD01005408.1, forward strand.
TTTAAAAAAATATTTTATTTATTTTTAGAGAGAGGGGAAGGGAGGAAGAAAGAGAGGGAAAGAAACATCAGTGTGTGGTTGCTTCTTGCGTGCCCCCTGCTGGGGACCTGACCTGCAACCCAGGCATGTGCCCTGACTGGGAATCCAACCGGTGACCCTTTGGTTTGCAGGCCAGCACTCAGTCCACTGAACCACACCAGCCAGGGCTGGTTCTATGAATTTTGACAAACATACATTATTGTGTAACCACCACTACCATCAAAATATAGAACAATTGCATCACCCTGTAAAATTCTGTTGTACCCGTATGTAGTTCTTTCCTTGCCCTACCCCTAACACTGGCTACCACAAATTTGTTTTATGTTCCCTACAGTTATTATTATTTTTTGCCTTTTCTAGAAGGTCATATGAATGGAATCATATAGTACATAACTTTTTGAGTATGGCTCCTTTTACTTAGCATAATGCATTTGAGAAGGTGTTTAAAAATTTTTTTTTTTCACGTAGAGCCCAAATTTGGGTGTAAATATAATGAAATTCCTACAAAACAGAATAGTTAAGGAGTGAGGTATTTTGTTTTGGATCAAACCCTTTTTGTTTGCATTCTTGTCACCAAAAACATGTTCGTATTTTTTTTTTTTTTTTTTACCTTTGGTCATAGAATATAATTGCATGTTTTTCTGGTCCCAAACCTGTAGAGCTTCGGGGTCTGTCTGTGCACATTGCATGCTTCCCCCACATCTGAGTTTATTGGACATGTTTTCTGGGGTGACTGGGCATAGGCCTTCGTGTCCCTGTACTGTTCACTTTATCTTTGCCTTGACCTCTGCTGGCTTTCAAATGGCACCTCTCCCACAGGCTGTCCCCTAGCTCTCCCATGCCTTCAAGCCTGCGCCGGATCTCCTTTCCTCCTCACCTCCACAGAACCTTGAGTATATCCTACCCTTGGTTCTCAAACTTGGCTGCACAATGGCGTTACCCATGGCGATTTAAAATAATACTAATTTCTGAGTCCCTTCCCAAGAGTGTGCAATGTAATTTGCCTAGAGATGTGGCCTGGACATTTTAAAAGCTCCCCAGGTGATTCTGACATGCAGCAATATTTGAGAACTACTGGGTCACACACACTTACCTCGTGTTATCCTAGGCCCCTTTTTTCTATATGTCTTTTCTCTCCTATGAATGCGACTTCTAAATGGTCAGAGACCCAGTTTTGTCACAGTAAAATAATAACTGATACTTCCATTAAGTGCTTGCCTGTGAAATTGCTTCATGTCTTTAAGCCTTAACACAAAGCCTGGGAAGTTGCTCTTTTATCCCCTTTATTTATAGCTGAGAGTTACCCAAGACCAGATCTTGTTAAGTGATAGAGCTGGGTTTTACAGCCGGGTCTGTCTAATTCCTAAACACTACATACTGCTTTACAATCCAGCACTCTAACCACTGCGTTGCGCTACTTCACTGTGCATTGCAAATGGACAGGCAAGTGCTTGTGGAAGGAACTAGTGAAGGACAGTTTCCTCCTTCAGGCCGGGGGGACACCGAAGCTATTCAGCATGGTTCACTTAGTTCTTTTCTGGAGTGTCTTCTGGAGAGACCCTTCTTGCTCAGAAGTACCCGCCAGTCGTTGCCTGCTCAAAATGCTTCTCAGTCTGTTCCACTTCAGCAAATTATCTGTCATGGCACAGGACGCAGAAGGTTGTCTCTCTCCCTCTGGGAATTTCATGTTTATTTCGGTGGCTAAGGTTGTAACCCAGTTGGCTGGATTGTACTCTTCAGTATTACCTGGAGCCATCGGAAACAGGCTGTCTTCTCCTGTTCTACTTTAATTGCAGTGTGTTCTCTTTGGGGAAAGAAGAGTGCAGTCATCGACTTAATTGGCATGTCTGCACATCTGTGCAACTGTGATAAATGACATTCATAATGATGGCTCTGCAGTTGTGCAAGATACTCAGATGTCTGCAGAATCACCAGAGCTTCCCCCCTGTGCAGACTCACTCCAGTGTACTTTGAAATGCAGGAGAGTCGTGTGCTGGAAGGAAAACCATTTCGCCTGGCACTTTAGTATGTTCTGAGTCTTTCATGCAGACTGCTGTCATTCAGTTAAGAGTGCTGTGGACTGGTGTCTCTCTGTGGCTTGGGTTACTTATTCCATCGCTTTCATGGCTGCTGGGAATGTCCCCTGCACACTGAACGGTGGCTGCATTGAAACTTAGGTGAACATTCTTTCTGGACATCTGCCTGCACTGCCTTTCTCTGTCACATATGTGACCAGTGTCACTGAAAAGGTCTGTGTCCGTCATCCACTCTCACCTCATCAGCTACAGATTAGCAGCGCACTGGCAAAGCAACATCCTATTTGTTACAATGGCTGCAATAAAAGGTTTCGTTTGGAAATACTCTTAAATGTACAGAAAAGTTATAAGAATAGAACAAAGAAATTTTGTGTGCTGTGTATACTTTACCCAGATTCACCAATTGTTAACATTTTGCCATACTTGCTTCCTCATTCCTCCTCTCTTTCTCTCTGTTTCTGTTCTATCTCTGCCCCTCTCTCTCTCTCTGTTTTCTCTCCTAAACTGCTTGAAAGTTGCAAACATCATGCCCCTTTACTGACGTCAGTGGGTATCCCCCAAGAACAAGGCCATTCTCTTACTTAACAGGATAGTTATCAAAGTAAGGAATTTTAATCTTGATGCAAGGTTAAACCTTATTATTTAATCTATAAGCTATTTACTGTTTTTGCCTGTTATCTCAATCATGTGGTTTATAGCAATTTTTGCATTACGTGAGGAGGTATGTCATGATGGCCTGTTCCGTTTTGTTGGTATTGTGTTTGATCACTTGATTAAAGTGGTATTTACAAGGATTCTCCACTGCAAATGTTACCCTTTTTCCTTTTGTAATAAAAAAGTACTTTTGTGGGGAGATAGTTTGAAATTATACTGTCTTCATCAGAATTATAATCACAAGGTTTAGGCTGCACAGATGATTCTCCCAAATTGATTATTATATGCTGGCGGCCAAATCTTTTTTTCTAACTTTCATCATTCCTTCCTTATTTATTTGTTGGCATTCTTCTGTAAGAAATAGCTTTAACTTCTCCCCACTTACTTATTTATCAATGCATTTGTGATTTTATCAATGTGGACTCAGATATTTTTATTCTATTCAGTGGGTTATAATCCATTACTGTCTTTATTATCATACTCACAGTGACCCCATTTATTTTATTTTATTTTTTATTTTTATTTTTTTCTATTTTATTTTAAAGATGACTTCTTTGAGGTATTGGGCAGGAATGGGATGGTCTCATGTGTACTTGGTCCCTCATTGCCTAAGAAAAATGTCATCTAATTCCTTATTTTCCTTTTTTTGGGACAGTCATCAGTCCACCTCCTGTGGTTGGGACGATTTCATACAATTCAAACTCATCTTCCCTTGAGCAGCTGAATGGAGGGAGCACCAGTCCTTCACTCAAAGGCTCTTCTGGGCTTGAGGCAAACCCAGGTAATCACTTAGGGGACATAATAGAGGGCTGTGAATTGCCTTAGAAGTTCTCTTGTAACTGAGAAGTGCCAAAAGTAGACTTAGACCAACTACAAGCTGTTCATGTCCAGGATTTTAATGACTAGAAATGATTTTGAGCTATACTGGGTAGTTACTACTATGTAACAAACCAACCCAAAATGCAGAGCCTTAAAACCAAATCTTTTATTATCATAACTCATTCATTCTGTGTGTTGCCTGGTTGGTGGCTGGTCTCAGCTGCCTCGTTAAGTCTTGGCCCGGCTTGCTCCGAGCTCTACCTATTGACTGGGACTCTGTTCTGGTCTTGACCAGAATACTTAAGCTGGAGCATCTCTGTTCCACATATCTCTCATCCTCCCCCTGGGATCGTTGGGTTTTTGTTTTCTTTTCATGGACAGAATATGCCCTTATAATGATGTCAGAAGCACCAGAGAGGAGGCAGAAAGAGTTTCTTGAAGCCTAGGCTTAGAACGGGGACACCGTCACTCCTGCCTCATGTTAACCATCCAGCGCAGATCACATGGTGAAACTCAGAGTCAAGGAGTGGAGAAATATACTCTACTCCTTTTGTAGGACGAACTGCAAAGTCACATGGTGGAGTGTGGATACCAGGAGGGTAAAGACTTTGGCCATTTGTGTGATCTGTCACGTGGGCGAAAACATCTCCTAATCCTAAAGTTTTGATTTCACAGATATAGAATATTTTGAAGGTGGCATTTCTGTCCAGAGGCTTGATGTCAAACAAATCTTGGATATGACCAAAGTTTGACATTAAAGAAGCGGCACAAAAGAGGGAGAGAAGAGGATTTTATATGAAGTACCAAATTTTTGGCATGTGTGCCACCATTCTGTGTTCCCTCTCTCACTTCCATGGGGGACACCACTCAATCCAGAAACTCTGCCAGGGAGCTCGGATGTAGCCTCAGATTCTTTCTTACCCTAACACTATTAGCAGTCCATGAAGTTGGAGGCTTATTAGGGTATACACCTTGGCTACAGAATAAATAGGTCGTAGCATTACCTTCGGGGCATCCTGGAATTTGAAGGCCCGTTGGTCACCTCCGACACAACAACGAAGAGAGTTAGGACAATAAGAACTCCACGGAGTTCCTTTAGTAGTTAACACATAGTCGCTCTGGAAGCATCTTGGGTGGACCAGACACTCTGCGTTGCCCTTCTTTTGAACTACGGATAGTGAGATTGCTGTATGGAAACAACGTGCTCAGTGGGATTCACTCCTGAAGAACCAATTAGATTGGGATATCTAAAATTTTTTTAAAAATTAATTGTAAAAATAAATACATGCTGTAACAGAAAAAAATTAAGGAAAACCAAGCATGATAGGAGAAAGAAAAGAAAACCTAAAAGCCTCCAAGCAATCTAATGAGGAAGTTGGGAGAAGGTTCTTATCTTTGCCTGGCCTTTACCAGCATGTGACGTGTCAAGAACGGCCCTGCTGACTTTGTGAGGCATCATTTTAAGGCAAAAGAGCATTTTGAGAGATAATGAATGAAAAAATCCATCAACAAAATAAAACATTTCACTAGTATTTTTCAAACATATATATAGACATATACATGCTATACATATACACACATATATAAACATATATACTTATGTATGTAAAAGAGAGAATTAGCAGAACTACATGGAAAAATAAATAAACCGACAGTTGAAATGAAGAAACACCTCTGGGTAGTTCATAGGTCAAGCAGACAAAACTATCAATAATCATATAGAAGTCCCGAAAACATCAGCACGCTCTATCAAATGGCTGTGTAGAGATTATGACTTCAGGAAATCAAAAAAATACAAATTTATTCCAAGAAGACACTACACATTTACAAATAATTGGCCATGTTTTAGGCCATAAAGCAAGTTTCAAAAAATTGTGACATTTTGGTATTCCATGGACTATGCTCTCTAACCACAAAGGGACTCAATTAGAGATTAGTAATAAATGGGAACTAGAATAACTCCTTGCATTTACAAATGGAGAAATGGTGCTTTAATAACTCATAGAAGTTAAAAATTTTTGTAGAAAATAGAAAGTATTCAGAGTGGATCTATAGTTGGCAGTTATCGGGACCTCCTCCTTCCTTTGTCCTGCCGCCCATTGCCTCCTCTTTCCTGGGTAAATGGAGATTTGCTTTCATACCCATTAGTGCTATTAGAAAATTGGTTGGATTAGTCAACATATGTTATCTGCTTTGTGTTTAAAATAACCCATTCTTTGCCTTTTTATTTTGATCCTCATAGGAGAAAAGAGGAAAATGAATGACTCTCATGTTTTGGAGGAAGCCAAGAAACCCCGAGTTATGGGGGATATTCCAATGGAGTTAATCAACGAGGTCATGTCTACCATCACGGACCCTGCAGTGATGGTTGGACCAGAGGTTAGCAGGGTGAACCGGGGTAGCCAGCTGCTAGACCCTTTCTGCTCCCCTCGCCACTCTAGCTGTCCGAAATGGGCATGGTATCACTGAGAGCATGCCATGCGACCCTGGTTGGCATTTAACCTGGTGGTGAGGGTAGAGAGGGCAGAAAAAACTGGTTGGAGAGGTGATTCCCCTTGATGAATATTCTGTCACAGGGAAACTTACTAACATTCTCACACTGTGGAAGCCATTTGTCCTCCCTCAACTTCTTTTCTTTTTAAATCATCACCTGAGGATGTTTATTGATGAGAGAGAGAGGAGGGGGGAGAGAGAGAGAGAGAAACAGGAACCTTTATGTGAGAGAGAAACATTGGTTGCCTCCTGCATGTGCCCTGACTGGGGATTGAACCTGCATCTTTCTGGTGTACGGGATGATGCTCCAACTAACGGAGCCACCCAGCCAAGGCCTCCCTCAACTTTTTATCTCGAAAAGGTTAAACCACCATAAATGTTGGAAAAATTCCATGATAAAGACTTTTTAGATTCATCAATTATTAACATTATGCTATGTTTGATTTGTCTCTGTGCCCCACACCCCCTCTCTCCCTCTTTCCTTTGAACCTTTTAGAACCATTTCAGAATTAAATACAGATGCCATAACACTTTACCCCTATTTTTGCCTGTATTTTATAAGACTAAGACTTTTTTCATATTACCACAAGGTCGCTATCACTATCAGAAAATTTAGCTAGGTTACAGTATTGTCTAATATATGGGTTGACAACTATAGCCTGTAGGTCAAATCTGGCCCACTGTCTATTGTTGTCAATAAAGTTTTATTGAAACATATTGTCTGTGTCTGCCTTGCATTATAAGAGTAGATTTGAATAATTGAGACAGGGGATGTGTGGCTTGCAAAGACTAAAATATTTTTTAACTGGGCCTTTATAGGAAATTTTACTGACACCTCCCTAATGTACAGCTTATATCCAAATTCCTCATATATCCATATTACGTCCTTGATAACATTTGTTGCATTTAGTTCTAATCTCTTCAGTCTCTAGATTAATTCCCAGTCCTCTTTTGGTCTTTTGTGGCAGTACCATTGTTGAAGAGTCCTGGTCATTAGTTTTGTATAACATCCCTCTATTTGGATTTTGTCTGTTTGCTCAAGGTCAGATTCAAATAAAGCATTTTGGGTAGAAGTACCGCCATCATTTCATGCATTCCATCCTGGGGCAAGGGCACTTTAAGGCATTTGTGACAGCTTCCAGGAAATCAAGAAACGGTGTGGAGAATATTCTGCAAAACATCTTTTAAAACTTTTATAAAGGGTGGCTCTGCTACATTAAAGTACCTATTTTTTATCTGTCATGTTTTCTTAGATATTTATTTTATGGTATTAGGATAATTCAGAGAACTGGAATGTGGTAAGAGAAAGATCTCATTATGAAATTGTCCTTTTCATTTCCTCCTAGTTACCCAAACCTGGGGACGAAGGCTGTATGTAGTACCTTTTGTATACTTGTCTTTCAGGGATTTAGGAATTTCACAGATTAGCTGAGCTCAGGTTTTTCAGCTGTAAAATGTAGATGTAGTCACACCTTTCAAAATTTGTTGGGTAGGTGTAGTAGTGTACTGGAGTTGGCTCTTCCTGGCATGCAGAGCCAGTTGTGAAGTGCTCAGGAATTCTGTGAGCTGGATGTTAAATATGTTGGTAGTTTGAAGTTGACTACGTGGGCACCTGGTCACCTGGTCACCAATGAAATGAGCAAGTACCACCAGTTAGGGCTTTTCTCCTGGGGACCTGTTTGTTGAATACTTCACCTGCTTACCACTGGGTAGATTAAATACGGTAGGGAGTATGAAGTGCTGGCACAGGGTGGGCTGTCTGCTAGGATTGAGAATTGGTCAACAGATACTTCTCTGGAAAGAAAACTGTCCGCAAAAAGAGGTACTGACAATAGAAATGTGACTGCCACCACTGGTCCTGTAATGAGAATTTGGGATCCATTGTCCCAAAGGTCCTATAAAGCTCAGGTAGTGAGGATTCCTCCAAACCAGGGGTTCGCAAACTATAGGCCACATGCCAAATCCAGTCTGCCCTCTTCCTTTTAAATAAAGTTTTATTGGAACACCGTTACACCCATCCATTTATTATTGCCTGTGGCTGCTTTCATACCACAACAGCATTGACTAGTTGCCACGGAGACCTGACTCTTCACAGGGAAGTTTGGTGACTCCTAATCCATACCAAATATCCATGTACGTTTATAATACTCTGATCTCTCAAAGTGGTGGACCTACCTTTTCTGTTTTGTTTTCATAACGTGCGTGTTGTTTGGGACTCCGAAAATCTATATTTTATTAGAACACAGAAGAGCACTGTTGTCGATATGTCCTGTCCCCACTGTCTTAAGAGAAGAGCTCTGTGTAATTTTTTCCTGTCTCCTGCATCCCAGAATAATTTTCTGTCAGCACATTCGGCCAGGGACGAGGCGGCCAGGCTGGAAGAGCGCAGGGGTGTGATTGAATTTCACGTGGTTGGCAATTCCCTGAACCAGAAACCCAACAAGAAGATCCTGATGTGGCTCGTTGGTCTACAGAATGTGTTCTCCCACCAGCTGCCGCGAATGCCCAAAGAGTACATCACGCGGCTTGTCTTTGACCCGTAAGTGGTGCTCTGCCCTTCTGTGTTTTTATGTTTCCGTTTTAAATGAAAGAGGAACTTCTCAGAAAGTAGAAGTCAGCCGTGGTCATCCACCGAATCCTGCTGTCTCTTGTCACACTGTGGATGCAAAGCTACATTAAGAGAATTGCCATGTCTAAAGCATTAAGATCAAGTTTTCAACAATTCATACATTTTTTGGTTAATAATAATGAAGCTTTGTGTTTTAAGTTGCTGGCGACTGTCCTGTGCTTCCTTCATTGTGGCAATGAAAGAATGTAAACACTAAGAAGATACCCCACTTTTTAGTAGTCAGAACAGTCTTGATTTTGTTGTCTTAACAAGATATCATGGTTGCCTGGGTCTGCAAGCACTGGGAAAATTACTCGGATATCAGACGTCAACTTGGAAAATCCATTGCTTTATAAAAAACCCCAAAAGAGCAGTCGTTACATTTTTCAGACAGGAGCTAATACTATAAAATGTTGTACATGCATTGTAATTTTAAATTAACTTTACATTCTAAGAAGCTGTCACACAAAGTTAGACTTTGTAAGTTTTTCATGTATAATATTTATGTAAGTTAATCTTTTTGAATCTAATAAATGCTTTCATATATTAAAAAAAACCTAAAACAAAAAATCTAAACTTCTCTAATTGTCTGTATGTTAACATATATAGCCCAGTAGCCTATGTGGACTGTGATTCATGTGTATGACAATTCAGAGTGACATTTTGACAGAGAGGAGGTCTGATAGAATTCTATAGGGCACATTTTGGCAGATTGCGTATGTGGATTTTGGATTCTTTTCGATAATGTTTCTGTGCTATTTCTGAGTAAGACTAATCTTCAGAAACACATGCCACTTTTGTTCATGACTTTGTGCTCTCCCCCTGACTCCCCATCATGGGACCATTGGCATTGGGTCTACCCAGTTCCAGTACTCTGGAACATGTACTCTGTTCTTTATTTGTAAACCTCAGACCATTTTTAGATGGCTGGCATTTTGTTTTGGTGGAATCTCTGAAGAAGACTTGTGTAGGCAAGCTTGCTCTAAAAAGTCCACATTAAACGATGGTCTGGTGGGGTAGCAGCTAAAGAGGTTTCCATAGAAACGCAAGAAAAAATGCTGCCCCCTCTTTCCTGGTTGGGTAATAAGGAACACCCCCGCCCCCAAAGTATATTTACATAACCAAGATAGGTAAAACTTTGATATAATCTTATTTTTTCAGGAAACACAAAACCCTTGCTTTAATTAAAGATGGCCGTGTTATTGGTGGTATCTGTTTCCGCATGTTTCCATCTCAAGGATTCACAGAGATTGTTTTCTGTGCTGTAACCTCAAATGAGCAAGTCAAGGTAAGAGTAACCCAAGGTCTTAAAGAAAAAGAATGTGGCATTTCTCACTAAAGCTACGGAGCCTGAGGGGTTTCTGTGGGCCATGTCCAGAGAAGGTTTGAAGGAGAGTTCAGGACTTTCCGAGAAGAGTCCTCTCACTTCATGTGTGTGTATCTGAGGAGGATAAATATTCCACATGTCAACAGGTACAGTTCTACCAAAGCTTTTTGGGGCCTTGTGACAAGGTACAGGGACACTGTACAGCTCCAAGTGCAACTCAAGTAGAGTTTATGGCTAGTGAAGGGTGTTTGAAAATAAATCGCAGTGTGTTCACTGTTAATTTATACACACACACGCATGTGTGCACACGCGTGCGCACACACACACACGCACACAACTGGTAACAGTGAACTACCAGAAAGGACATGGTGTGACGTGGATTAGGAGGATGATTTAGGTGGCTTACCCTTCAGAAAGATTTCTTACGTCTTGGTCCCTTAAGGGGGAGATAGGGCAGGAACTGAAGAAATTCTATAAAAAGGGAAGCTGTGAAAAATTTGAAATTTACGACTGTATTTCAGAAGTATTCACGCTGGGTTTGGAATGTAGTGTTTTTAGAGGGTGGTGTGTGTACGTGTGAGTAATTTACTTTCCCAATAGCCTTGGCAGAGGTCCTTCCCTCTCCAGGAGCTATGGCTGTTTAATTGATGGCACGGTTGGTATCCCAGTCTGACCGGAATAAACTATAGACTGTCAGCTGGCAGGAAGAGCTCTGATCTAGAGGAGGTTGTGTTGCACTCTGCTGCCCTTAGGAAAATGGAAGGAGGAAATGTGTCTTTATTATTCATTTGGTGTTTGGGGAGCCCTAAAGGATGTCATGTGCGATGTGGTGGGTAGTGGGTGTTGGAGAGGTGAGCAGTTTAGGATTAGATGGCTGCTGAGAAAGATCGTGGGACAGCCTGCGGCAATGCTGTTCAGTGAACTATAATGTGCCGTGCAAATGTGAGCCATGCATGTGATTTTACGTATTCTAGGAGCCACGTTAAAAGTAAAGCAAAATTTGTGTTTTAAATATATTTCATTTTATCCAGTGTATTCAAAGTATTGTCATTGCAAAGGTCCTCAGTGTTACGAAGAATTATTAATGAGACATTGTACCTTCTTTGTTTTGTATAAAGTCTCTGAAATGAAGTATATTTTATACCTACAGCTTGTCTCGACTTGGACTAGCCACATTGCCAGTGCTCACTGTGCTCGCTGGCCAGTGGTTCCTGTATTGGACAGTGCCGGTCTAAGGCCATTATTGCCTTGTGCAATGCCACTTACAGAAAGCGAAAATCAGTCACTGGAAGGAATCATTCCCTGCTTGAGGGCTGCAGCTAGTGCTGTGGGTACTTTTGCTTTCATAACAGCCTGACTCTGGTCATGGTGCCAATTATAGCCACTGAGATTATTTATTCTCACAAAGCACAAATGGGGCTTTTTGCTTTTGACTCATAGTACTAAGCATCAAAGGGCAAAATTCATTAGTCTTATATTTGTCTTTCTGACTAGAAAAGGTGAGGGCCTCCAAATTTGCTTGAAACCGATCTCTGGTTCTTTTTCAAGAAGCTCTGACAGTGTGTCTTTAGATGGTGCTGTTGTTGTGTTTATCACTTTTTTTGTTTTCCTCTAGCCAAAGTGAGAAACAATTCCAAATGCCCAGCGTTTCGGAGCTTAGTTCAAAGGAAAATTTTGTTTGGCTTTTCATAGGGAGAGGAGCTGGAAAATATGTCCTTGGTTTATAATTTCAGAAAAAAGATTGCATAATTTCTGTTTTCAAAGAAAGCTACACCAAGCACCTTGTTTGGAAAGGTTGATTAAGGTTGACTTGGACACTTTTAGGGATACCAGAGGGAAACTAAAGGTATTTAATATGAATTGGACACTTTGTCTTATTACTTTCCAGAAGGGCACTTTATTTTTTTTCCCAAACCATGCAATTTTCTAAAGACTTAAAGGACGGTGGCCAAACATCACAAACCAGTAGGAAGAACTAGAAAAAAAAATCACTTTTTGTAAGTGACTTGTAACGGTAGTTTCAGCAAATAAACGATTATTCTTTCAAAACTGAATGGAACGGATGAGTTTGGGAGAAGCCAGTGCTTGAACACCTATTTGTGAAAACAGTGTTCATAAATAGTTTTAAGTTTTTATTTAATATGTTGAAAATCTTGGCTTCATTTAGAATTTGTATCCACTCATTTCGGAGTATCATGCCTACCACCAAATTTCTGTGAATGCTTTAAGTAGGCTTTGTGTGTGAATTTATCTTGCTTCACAGCACACAAAAGATAATATTCAAGAATCTACTTTAAGTTCCTCACCTGGTTTGAGAATATCTTGTCAACTAAGAATTATTTGGATTTGATATTATATGTCTATGTTTCTTTATAGAGTTGCAAACCTGATACTCTTTTACCATAATAAATACTTAAATAAACACTGAAGTTACCAGATTTGGAAAAGAATCCTTTTGGTGGCAAAAATAAAGACATATAAACAAGAATAGTTCTGGGGTGAAAATCGAAACATTTGCTTGTAATAACATAATGTTGCCAGTGCCTCTCTAACCAAATACTTAAGCTGCCACTATTACCAGTCACAGTGCTAGACACAGAGAGGATTCAAGTTAAAGGACACAACCCCTACTCACAAGCAACTTGGAATGTGGAAAAATTTTTGGAGAGGTGACAAAATTAGTGGCCACTGATGAAAAATATCGTATGTCGGTTTTCAGAAGCTATTTACAAAAGAACTGTATTGTTGTTCTTGAGTAAATCATTGGATTGTGGGTGAAGGGGAGGAAATTTATTGTGCTTACAAGAAAGAGGCGTATACAACAAAAGCCTAGCTCTCTTCCACCACCCACATCTGTGTTAAAGTAAATTTCATCAGAAAATACATTCCCTACTAAGTGCTGGATATTCCTCTTTCTGTGCACAGGCAGTACCCTCCGAGTAGCCGATCCTTCTGTTTCTTCCAGTTTTTTCTTTTTTCATTTTTCTTTAAAAATAATTTAACATTACATGGGTCATACACAAATACATTTTCAGATACAACAAAAATCCCACTCTCCCTTCAGTCCCTGCCGTCCTACTGTATTGTCAGGTTGATGTGCATCCTGCATGCAGGAGGTGACTATGTGTTTTGTCATCGTTGTTTATATAAATAGAACTCATACTGTACATACGTTACAAAACTTTCCACTGTTTCTTAGGGATCCTCCAACTTTAGTGCTATATGTAATTACTTAAATTTATAATTAGGTCAATTAAAATGAAATTAAATTTAAAATTAAGTTATTTAGTCACCCCAGTACTCAATAGCCACATGTGACCGAGGGCCACCATGTAGATCAAGAACACTCCCATCGTCGTGGAAGTGCCTGTTCAACAGCACGGAAGCAGAACCACTCTGTTCTTTACACACAGTAGTTCACAATGCAGATGCACCATAATGTATGTAATAGCTTCCCTGCTGACATTTATTTTTTTTCTATCATAAATAAGGGCTCTGTTTGGAGATGTTTCTTTAGACATTGAGAAGTAGAATTGCTGCAAGAATGAATACAGCCACTCTAATTTAAAAAAATTATTTTTAGATTACCCTTTTCGGTGGATTTACCAACTTACATTCTCACCAGTGTTGGAGAGTAGCCATGTCCTCCTGTCCTTACTGATGCTGGGTACCATCAGCCTCAAAGATATTGGCGTGCTGTTGAGTAAAATATTGCTTCTCCCGATAGAGCGTTGTGATTACTGTTGAGGTCACACGTCGTTTTTATATTTGTCAGTAATAGTTATTGCTTGCTCCTTTCCTTTGACAATTTTTTAAGGCTGTCTCTTTTTTTGATATTGATCTTGTAGAAGATATTTATGTATTCTTGATATTAAATCTTTATAATATATGTTACAACTATACCCTTTCCATTTGTCATTTGTTTTTTTATTTGGGGTATCTTAAGTTGCTTGGGATATCTTTAAGAAATTTGAAAAGTTGAAGTACTCCTAGATCATAAACCCACTTTTCTGTCTTTTGTGTCTATCTTTTGTATAGGTTTATTTTTCCTTGCATTTAGATTTCCAGCCTGTCTTCTTACATTGTTTTCCACTTGACTTACTCTTTTAGGGCCTAGCTTAAACATCTTTTTTACCTGCTATATCCTCTTCCTTCTCCCCCTTAATTATCTTATGGCCTTTGCCTCTGTGATAGGTACAGATACATCACTCTGTATCAATGCTGAACGGTAGAAATATTTTATGAGCGCAGATGCAAACCACATATGTAGTTTTTAAATTCCTAGTATCCATATCTTTAAAAAGGAAAATTAAACAGGTGAAATTAATTTTTATATTTCATGTTCAACTTGACATGTCCAAAATATTGTCATTTCAACATATAATAGGTATAAATTGTTATTAGTAAGAATTTATTTCCTGATGTGTATTTTATACTCCAATACATCTCAATTTCGACTAGTCACATTTCAGTTGTTCAAAAGTTACCTGTGGCTAGTGGCTACCATATTGAAAAGTGCAACTCTATACTATAATTATGTGTTTATGTAAGTATCTTCCCCATTTAACTGTCTTCTCCCCAAGGAGAGAGTTATTTTATTCATCCTTTTATTCAGGTTTTATTCAGACTCACAGTATGTCAACATTGTGATATGTTTGGGAAAAGCTAAAACGTCCTTAGGTAACATCAAGAGAAGAATAATTTCCAGAAGAGGGAGACTTTTGGCTTCACATGTGAGAGAGAATTAGACCAAATGACTTCCAGAGATTCTTCTCCCCTTGAGATACTACAATTTCATGAGATCATATCTTATGAGCACTTTTGAGTTCTTTAGAAACAGGTCTCATCAAATTCTAAAATATTTATGTGAAGGTATTTGTGTCTGGATGATTGAATTTACTTTTACCTCTTTTTATGAGGTTCTAAAACAATCACTTTAAATTTATAGATTTTCTCTAAGCTTTATACATCACTGAAAAACCTAGTAATTGCATTTCATTTTTCATATTTTTTTATTTTTAAGTGTGTTTTATTGATTATGCTATTACAGTTGTCGATTTTTTTTCTCTCTTTATTCCCCTCTGCCCTGCACCCCCTGCCCCCGCAACACACACACAGCATTCCCCCCACTTAGTTCATGTCAATGGGAGGTACATATAAGTTTTTTGGTTTCTCCATTTCCTATACTGTTCTTAACTTCCCCCTGTCTATTTTATACCTATCAATTATGCTTCTTATTCCCTATATCTTTTCCCCCATTCACCCGCCCCCCCATAATCCTTCATGTGATGTCCATGTCTGTCATTCTAGTTGTGTGCTTAGTTTTTGTTTTTATTTTTTAGTTCAGTTGTTGATAGTTGTGAGTTTGTTGTCGTTTTACTGTTCAGATTTTTGATCATCCTCTTTTTCTTAGATAAGTCCCTTTAATATTTCCTATAATAAGGGCTTGGTGATGATGAACTCCTTTAACTTAACCTTATCTGGGAAGCACTTTATCTGCCCTTCCATTCTAAATGATAGCTTTGCTGGATAGAGTAATCTTGCATGTAGGTCCTTTCCTTTCATGACTTTTGAATACTTCTTTCCAACCCCTTCTTGCCTGTAAAGTTTCTTTGGAGAAATCAGCTGTTAGTCTGATGGGAACTCCTTTGTTGGTAACTGTCTCCTTTTCTCTTACAGCTTTTAAGATTCTCTCTTTATCTTTAATCTCGGGTAATGTAATGACGATGTGCCTCGGTGTGTGCTTCCTTGCGTCCAACTTGTTTGGGACACTCTGTGCTTCCTGGACTTCCTGGAAGCCTATTTCCTTTGCCAGATTGGGGAAGTTCTCTCTCATAATTTTTTCAAATAAGTTTTCAATGTCTTGCTGTTCCTCTTCTTCTTCTGGCATCCCTGTTCAGATGTTTGAATGTTTAAAGTTGTCCCAGAGGTTCCTCAACCTCTCCTCATTGTTTTGAATTCTTGTTTCTTCATTCTGTCCTGGTTGAATGTTTATTTCTTCCTTCTGCTCCAAATTGTTGATTCGAGTCCCAGTTTCCTTCCGTTCACTGTTGGTTCCCTCTGTATTTTTCTTTATTTCACTTTGCATAGCCTCACTTTTCCTCTATTTTGCGATTATACTCAACCATTTCCATGAGCATCCAGATTACCAGTGTTTCAAACTCTGCATCCGATAGGTTGACTGTCTCTTTATTGCTTAGTTGTATTTTTTCTGGAGTTGTTATCTGTTCTTTCATTTGAGCTGTATTTCTTTGTCTTGCTCCTGTTTCATTGTAAGGGGCAAAGCCTTAGGTATTCACTGGGGCAGGGTAACCCACATTGTGCTTGTGGCACTGTATGTCGCAGAGAGGTCAAAGAGGGAACAGTGCCACTTGCTGGGCTCTCGCCCAGCTTTCAGTCACTTCCCGCACTACCCACAAGCAGATTGGGTCCTTCTGGTGCTGATTCCTGGGTGAGTGGGTTTGTGTACAATCTGGGACCCTGTGGGTCTCTCCAATGAACTCTCCTGTGAGGCTGGGAGTTTCTCCTGCTGCCTCAACCCCCGCAACTTTTTACAGCCAGAGCTTTTGAGGCTTTCTTTTCCCCATGCTGGAACCCTGGGTTGCACAGTCTGTCCCGCCCCCCTGTTGTTCCTTTTGTTTATCTGCACACATGGGACCTCTTGGACCTCCAGCCACTGCCTTGCGGTGTGTCCTC
This sequence comes from Mormoops blainvillei, assembly GCA_004026545.1. Classification (NCBI taxonomy): domain Eukaryota; kingdom Metazoa; phylum Chordata; class Mammalia; order Chiroptera; family Mormoopidae; genus Mormoops; species Mormoops blainvillei. The sequence continues at coordinate 63,980 of PVJD01005408.1, forward strand.
TCCACCCTGCTGCCCATCCCTGCCCCTCCTACCGGTCTGGGTTAATGTTTCTTCTTTAGCTTCTTGGTTGTTGGGCTTCCATTCAGTTTGATTTTCTGGCAGTTCTGGTTGTTTTTTGTTTTTAAGTTTGTTGTTGTCCTTTTGGTTGTGCGAGGAGGCAAAGTGTTATCTAACTATACCTCCATCTTGGCCAGAGTCCTAATTTGACAATATTTAAACTTCTGCTGCACTTTTAGATTTTAATTAAAATGGGTGAGAAATAGTTTTTCAAAATTCTTTTAAAAACACAAAAACAAGGAAATTTGGAGATAAATATGCAGTCCATCACTCCAGCTACTCTCTTATAAATGTCCCATGAATCTTGCCCCATTGCATTTTACTTGCTTAAACTCAGGTCTTGGACACCGCTCAGCTGAGTTAAAATCTTCCTCTCAGTCAGAGAATGTCTCCCATTATTGCTAGTTTGTGGGTTCAGTCCCTGGTTGGGGGGTGTGCAGGAGGCAGCCAATTGATGTTTTTTATGTCACATGGATGTTTCTCTCCTTCTCTCTCTCTCTCTCTCTCTCTCTATCTCTCTCTCTCTCTCTCTCCCCCCGTCCCTCCCGGGCTCCAGCAAAGGCAGGGGCAGAGTGGGCCAGAGACGCCCGATGAGAGACTGGGGACGGAGGCTTTGGGGAGAGAACTGAGAAAACAGCTGGCGGGATCCCGGCGCTTAGCCATCCCCCATGTGGCAGCAGCCATCCTTGCTCAGGCAGACCACTCCCCTCATTTTTCATATTTTAATTGTTAATTTATTTCACATTGTTCACTCACATTAGTTACTCCCTCATGGCTTCTGGCTCATTCAGAAGACCTGGGCTCCTCCTACCTCTTTTGGAAAGGTTGGATAAGCCCAAGTTGAGAGTCCCATGCATGTGATGATACAGTGGAAGAATTGCTGGCTTGCAGTACACAGGAAACACTTGGGTTAGTTAACATCCCAGAAAAGAGATTAGCACTTTTTATTTACATTGCTCCTTTCATCTCAGGCTCTCACGTACTTTGAAGATAAGCAGAAGTTCATAATCCATATTTCTTCCAAAAACTTCTTTATTAATATTCAGTGAGTAATCTTTAGGTTTGAACTGGCAGTGTGTAACCTTCATGTAGTTATTTCTCAAAGAACCAGAAACTTGTATTTCTAAATGATTGTATCTCAATTCAGGGATTTTGGATGTTTTGGTTTTTAGCTCATTTCAAAGTTCAGAAATACAAGACAGGGTGTTAGTATTATATTGGTAAAATATATCAAAGTACAAATTCCTAAACTTGCCAATATTTCCCAACGAATTTGTAGGACTTTTTTTTTCCCTTTAGAGCCTAATATATTTGTCTGTGTACTGATTTCCACGTAGGGCTATGGAACGCACCTGATGAATCATTTGAAAGAATTTCATATAAAACATGATATCCTGAACTTCCTCACATATGCAGATGAATATGCAATTGGATATTTCAAGAAACAGGTAAGTTTTTCATTGTGCAACACTATTCTGTCATTTAAAAAAAATATACACTCAGGTGGCCTTTCTTCAAATAAGTTTTCCCCCCAGTGTTTTCTGCTTATAAGAAGGACATAACATTTATTTTCTAAACCTCAAGCCAGAAGTAAGCTTCAGACTGGATTAGAGAGTATGACCAGCACATAGTAAGTACTAGATAAATATTTGCTGGATGAATGAATCTTGTCTGTAAGTAAAGTATAATATTGCATCTTGCTGTTCTAAATTATGGTATCTCCACTCTAAGGAGAAATTTTGCTGAGTGAGTTGTGTTCTCCATATATGAGGAAAATAGATTCAGTGTGTGGAAAGCTCGTTACGGCAGAGAGGGAATTCACATCTCAGAGATAAGCACCAGACAATTCTTGGTCTTCACTGGCAGGGGTTCCAACCTTTTGGCGTCTCTGGGCCCCGCTGGAAAAAGAATTGTCTTGGGCCACATATTAAATATATTCCGACACACAATCACACACACAAAATCTCGTAACGTTTTAAGTAAATTTATGGCTTTGTTGTGGGCTGCATTCATAGCCATCCTGAGCTGCACGTGGCAGGTTGGTCACCCTTGGCCGCATACAGCAGGCTCGGAGATTGGTTGCCTTCTCAGTCCTTTCTCATCAGAAGTTTTCATCTTGTCTTTTTAAGGACTATTCTTTGCATATTTATTTTAAGAGTGCTTTATAGTTCCTGTATGTTTTTCACTTACTGTAACTACAAAAGTAATGTACAGTTTATTAAAGATATTTTGGAAAAGGAAAAATTGCTTGCAATTCTACCACCCAAAGAAATTTAATATTAATTGTTAATGCTTCTATATATATCCTTCTAATATTTTTTCTGTGTGTGTTTGTGAATGTATGTGTATAGCAATATAAAAGTTGGCTAATACTGTAATTTAATTATTTGCTTTTGAACTTAATGTATTCTGATTATTTTTTATATGACTCTTGATAGTTCTCTGAAACTTTGTTGTATAAATAGAAAATAGCTTATTAAACCAATACCTTATGTTGGGACATTTAGTATTTTGTGTATGTAAGTGTATGTGTGTGTGTTGACTTCATCTATGGTAACGTGCTTTGAATAGATGTCTAGAAGTAGAGTTGCATCCACACATATTTGAGGCTTTGTTAGGCATTGCCAAATACAGTAACAGTTTCTGTTCTTGTCTGCAGTATGTAAGAGGGGCTCAGGAAGTTAATTGATAATTGAAAAGTAGGTTTTTACCCCTGTCCTAGGTAACATATTGTATATGTTTGCATTTATTTGGCCATTGTGAGCTTTGACTTGTTTTTACTTATTCATTGACCCTTTGCATTAATTTTTTTGAATTGGCAAGTCATTGTATTTTGCCTTTTTCTCCTAAAATGTTTAATTTTGCATTGATTTATGAGAACTCTTTGCATTTAAAGATATTAGCCTTTTTAAAAATAATTTCCCCCATTTGTCATGTTTCAACATTCTTTATGGCTTTTTCTTTAATGTACAGAATTTAAAAAATTTTATTACATAAACTCTATTAACTTTTTCTTAAAAAAAAAAAAAGGTCCTTATGTGACTAGAAAGCTTCCCCTTTTCCAGTGCTAGATAATTAGTCGCTTGTATGGTTTTTCCCCTCAGTCTTTGGGATATGTTTGTGGCTTTTATAATCACACTCACCTAACAGAACTCAGTGGGATTGTTTCACTGAGGGCTTGCGTCAGCTTTCCTAGGTTGTATGTACATTGCAATGCATTAGATCTCAGCCATGCTTCTTGAATGACTTGCCTGTAGTCCTCTTTGAAGGCGATGGCAATAATTGCTCGGAAAATAAGTGTTTGCTGAAAGAGGAGGCAGGAAACTACTGGTGATAGTTCTGAAGCCCATGGAATTTTCTGCAAAAAACTGAAATAGGCACTGTAAGGAAAATTATGTTTATATTATAAATATGTGAATATATACCCTGTGGCACTGTGTTATTACAGCTTAACGTATGTAAATGAATACATGGCAAAGCATTTATGTCACTGAAACAACCACACATTGTGATGGTCTGGAAGTTTTTTGCCTATAAAATTGGGGTTTCATTTTTCTCAACATCAGGGTTTTAATAGCTGTATTTTTTAACAAGCTTTTCTTTCAGACTTTAGGTCAATGTTAGTTACTGATTCGTTGAGAATCCTGGAGGCCCTTTATTCCACTTTGAGAGCATTTGTGCAGTTTAATGCAAAATTAAACCTTATATTTACTTAATAGCTGTTTTTGTTAAAAAAAAAACTTAATAATGTTATTGAGTTTTACTATGATTATTTTTTTGTGTTGTCTTGCTTCCTGTTTGTACATTTGATTTTTGATGTTTTTGAACTTCATGAAGCATATCTTGGTGCCTAGAACTGTACCTAGAACATAATTGGCACTCAGTAGGTATTTGATGCACGGTGCCCATATGAATGAATTTATTTGCTTTGTAGGGTTTCTCCAAAGAGATTAAAATACCTAAAACCAAATATGTCGGCTACATCAAGGATTATGAAGGAGCCACTTTAATGGGATGTGAGCTAAATCCACAGATCCCATACACAGAATTTTCTGTCATCATTAAGAAGCAGAAGGAGGTAAGCCTGTGACTGACTCATGCTCCTCTACACAGGCCAGTCTTCACTCTGTGCGTGTGGGTTTACTGGTGTCGTAATCTCCGTTTGCTGTGGTTTGTCTAGATTCTTCTTGGAAGCTATCCTTGACCTGTCTCCTCTCTAGGTCACCATTCCTGAGAGCATCAACACTTGTTAGATCGGTGTTTACAAGCACAAACCTGTAAAATATGATATGGTAAAGATGAAAGGTGAGGAGAATCGACTTCACCTTCAAGGCCTTTTACATTCTGGTCTCAAGCATCCTTCCCAAACTTACATTAGTTTCTTCTTTAAACTTCCAAAGGCTAGTACTGATGTTTTAACCTTCTTGCTTGGCGTCTCCATCCCTTACCTGCCCTCTCTCTTCTCACAGACACATAAAGGAACCTCTTTCGGCCTGTGTTCCAAGTCTTCCACAGAACTTCTGCAACACTAGTTTGAGCCGCCCATTGGAGTTGCAGTTATTCGTCATTGTACATAGGCACTTAAGTTAGCACATATTAGTCTCTCCTTTTACAAGGCCTGAAGGCTACACTTCTGGGTGTTAGGAGATTTGTTATCTAATATTGGAGCGAAGTCTTTTACACATAGGAACCAAAAGGGAAGAACAAAGGGAAAGCTTGATAGATTTGAGTACGTGGCAGTTTTACATGTCTCTAAGACAGGGAAAAAGACACAGAAAGAGCATAATTTGGGTGTGTGCAGAGGTCATTGAATAAATGAATGAGCTTTGCATGTTAAGCCCAGGAACACCTCCTTGCTCCTCTAGTTTGTTGGAGTTCAAAAATTTGGAATTTACAACTGCGAGTCATCCTGCACAACTCCACTGTATACTTCTGTTATCCACTCTAGTACCCTTTTTTCCAGATGTAACTTCCACAAGTTCTTCTATCTTAAATCCTTTTTTTTTCTTGTTTTTACTAATCTCCCTTAATCTCAGTTCTTAGTTATTTGTCAGATATCACCAATATAGCAGACATAACTTACACAGTGCCTGGAGCATAGTAGCTGCTCAATAAGTATTTTCCTTTTACTTAAAGTGGCTCATTTTTTTTTTTTGCTGCTTAGGGAGGTGAACAAAAGATTTTTTTTTTTAATGTTAGAAAATAAAAACAACCTTTGTTGTTGTTTGGTCAAAATGTCAGCCTCAGAGAAAATTCTGAATAGGGTACTTGGAGAGTTGATAAAAGCACAGCAGGCTGCTCTCTCCGTCTCCCTCTGAAGCACCAGCTTTCTTCATTGTTCTCTTTGGGGCTTAATGAGCAGGTCTGAATTCAGCAGCTCATTGTTCAGCATTAGAGGCTGCAGGCCAGCTAAAGCCATCAGGGCGCCGTCAGCTGCTCATTCCTCACTCCTCCTCCCAGCAGCCCAATTCATCTCCGCAGTATACGCAGGATTCCCCTGGCAGGGTCTGCAGATTCCCCTAGTCCAACTCTGCCCGCTCCTCCTCCATGAGGGGGAGAGCCATTAAGCACAGAGCTAACAAAAGCGGTCAGCGTTTTAAAAGACAAAGCTGCTCCCTCCTTTTTTTTTCCTTCTCTTGGATCTTTTTCCATCTCTCCTCGCCTTCCTTCTTTACCACCAGCCCTCTCTAACGTATGCCATTCAATGGATGATGCACGCTTGGAGCTGTTAACCTATTTCTTTTAAAAGAGACCTGGAGTCACCAAAATAAAACATTTGGATTCACGCAGTACCTTCCTCTCCTGAATTCAAATGATTTTTGCAAGTATCTTGTATTCCAACTTTGAAATCCCCCTGAAGAAGGTAGGGACTAATGGTGGTGGCAAACAAACTCTAAATCTATGGAGGATTTTTCCTGAAAGATAAAGAGCAGGGTAGATTGTAGTTGTGGTTACTGGAGATAGAGAGAGAAGCCTAGTGCGGTTGGACAGGTGGCGCAGAGTGGAGAGCTGAGTACTCCTTTGTGAGTGTTGACTCTAGGGGAATGGTGGTGTCCATAGGGGCCTAATGTCATCTGAGATGACTTTGGGGGGGATGTGCTTTAAACTCGGCAGCCTGGTAGGGGGCTCAGCATGAGCAAAGACTCCGAGTCCAGGTACATTCACGGGCACATGAATGGCCAGAGCCATAGATGGGCGGGTGGGTAATGAAAGCCAGTCTTCGAGAAAACGTGACGAGGCTATGAGCAGGCAGTTGACCGTGCATATGCATGTACATGTGCACGTGTGTGTGTGTGTGTGTGTGCGCACGCGCACGCGCAGGCTGGGAGGGAGGGATACTTCTTCAGTCTTAATTCACGTGTGAGACTACAAGGGATTGGTTTTGGAAGAACTAAAGTCAGGGTGAGGCGAAGGAATGAGATTTTTTTTGTAAGAAGACATGTTAAGACTTGGGAATATATTGAAGATGGGACAGTCTTCCCCAGTTTTCTGTTTGGGAAGGAATGACTGACAACAAAGGAATGAGCGATGGATTTGAGGAGAGAAAGATGACGACATGGTGGCAAGTGAAGTCTTTTTCTAGGGAGGTGAAGAGGCTAGAACAGAAGTAAAATGTGCCCGTTCCCCAAAGCGATCGTGGGAGGCACAGGGAGATTAGGAAGCTTCTCCTCCCTTTACCGGTCATTCACCAGGAACCTGTTGCCTTCAAGGTGCTGCGTGAGGGGTGTGGAAACCGCCTCGTAGGTCATCGCGTTGGAGAGTCCCTTTGTAAAGAGAAAATACATTTCAAGTTATATTTGAATTATATTTTCTGAAGGCATTCTTTTAAGAGACTGCCATTGGGAACCCTTTTCAAAAATATTTCTACTTAACTAATAAATGGGGGGAAAGCATCTGTCCAGATCTGTACTGTCCAAAGTGCCAGCTATGAGCCACATGTGGCTGTTGAGGACTCGCTATGGGGCGAGTCCAAACTGAGATGTGCTCTGAGTGTCAAATATACTCTGATTTTGAAAACCTAGCATGAATAAAAGAATGTAAACTCTTGTAATTTTCTTCTGTTGATCATATGCTGTAGTGATAAAATTTTGGATATAGTGTATTAAATAAAAATATATCGTTAAAACCACTTTCACCTATTTTTAAAAAAATTTGGCCATGGCTGTTGTGGCTTTAGTGGATTGAACGGCGGCCTGTGAACCAAAAAGTTGCTGGTTCAGTTACTGGCCAGGGTACCGCCGTGGGTTGCTGGCCAGGTCCCCTGTTGGGGGTGTGGGAAGGGCAACCAATCAATGTTTCTCTCTCTCTCTTTCTCCCTCCCTTCTCCTCTCTTTAAAAATAAATAAATTAAATTAAAACAGAATGTGGCTACAAATATTTTTATTTTATTTTGTTAAAAGATAATCTATACTCTTTTTATTTTATTTCATTTTTAGACACAGGGGAGGGGAGAAAGAGAGGGAGAGAAACATCCATGTGTGGTTGCCTCTCGCCACCCCCTACTGGGGACCTGGCTCGCAACCCAGGCATGTGCCCTGCCTGGGGAATCGAACCGGTGACTCTTTGGTTCGAAGGCCAGTGCTCAATCCACGGAGCTATACCAGTGGGGACTACAAATATTTTTAAATTATATGAGTGGTTTGCATTATATCTCTGTTGGACTGCACTGAACCAGATTAAAAGGAATATACTTTTACTAGTCCCATGTTTTATGGAGTTCTTTGTTTAATGGTTAGGATTATGAATTCAGGCTGCAGCATTTACCAGTGATAAGTTTGAAATCAAGTAGTCAGGAAGTAGACTTTTTTGTTTTCTCTTGTGAATTCAGTTAATGACTGCTACTGTTTTGTTTTTTTCTTTTCCAAAATTCAGTTATGATATGGTTAATGTCAGGGTGGTGATTCCCCCCCCCCCCACACCTTTTTTGGTGTAATTATATTGGAAATAATTAGCTCAGTACATTAGGAATTATTTTATAAAACAAATACCTCTCAAAATTGTCACGCCATGGTTGTGATACCTTAACAGACAGCACTGTGGAACTGCTATTTTCATATGAACAGCATGCGCTGCCGCGCAGGCCTTGAAAAATTTGAGCAGTAAGGTCATCCTCCCAGGCCGTGGGGCCTCTCTGAGGCCTGTTTTTCTGCCTCTATAGTCTGGAGGGAACCGTTCCTCGTCAGGGTATGTGAAGAGGTTCTGACGCTGGCCTGGGTAGCAGATCTCTGCTGCTTTACTGTAGCCCTGACAGAGCTTCTGGGACGAGACTGGCAAAATAATTGGCTCTTATGCTAAAGAGGCCAGTGGGCCCTCGGGGCAGAGTGTTCTCTCAATACTGACGTGTTTCTGCTGGCAGGGGACAAGTACTCATAAAGACAGTTGCGTGAATGACACTAAATGGGCATGGCGTAATAGAATGTTTTCCTGACTTACCTGTTAAATCGAAATCACCGCTTCCTCCCTTTTTGTTTCCTAAAGACTTTGTTTTGGTAGGGGAACAGCTCCTTAGGTTGGCCGACTGAAGCTGTAGCTGCAGACTTCCGCCACTGAACACACTTTCTCCCTGTGCTTTACAGATCATCAAAAAGCTGATAGAAAGAAAACAAGCCCAGATTCGAAAAGTCTACCCAGGACTTTCGTGTTTTAAAGATGGAGTTCGACAGATTCCGATTGAAAGCATTCCTGGAATTAGTATGTATATACGAAGACCTCTTCTTTTAAATGCAGTCGGATCAGATGTGTTTGAAAGTATTACCAGAATGCAGTACTTTAAAAAGCTTTTGACCCGGCCCGTCTCTATCTGTGTTATTTCTAGTCTTTTAAGAAGCCAGCAAATGCTTTCCTTCGATATCTTTTCTCCACTTCCTTTTGCAAACAAACCAGAGTGCTTAGATGACCCCTGGTTGTAGCTATTAATATCCATCGTTTATTGAGAGCCTGCTATTTTGTAGCACGGTGCTAGGCACTACCCATAAATGCCTTTGAAAGTAGGAGGATTCTGCTTCTGCAAGTGGGGAAATTCAGTCTCAGAATGGTTAAGTTCACTAACTTTACGTGGCACATGGCCAGTAACTGTCAGAACGAGAAGCAGCCCATTTCTTACTCCTCCAACCATCTTGCTGTTCTCGCCACGTCTCTCTCATTGCTATCATGGTTACAGTCTGCATAGGTCTGTGCTTGGGTAAATTACTTTTCCAAACTTCTAGGAAGGATGATTGGAATCATGTAGTTTGTTTCCAGTTCCCTATTTTACAACAGTTTTCCTGAGGGTTCTTACCTGCCAATATGTTAGCAGTGAGTTGTATTGAGTTAAAACGTACACAGTAGCTCTTTTGGTAGATCAAAAACTATCAAATATCAGCACTTCCATTTGGTTCAAGTCCAGAATCTTCTGGTATATTGAAGATTTATCAAGCAAAACAAAATCAGGCAAACTAAAGCTCTCCAGAATAAAACAAGACATTATTTGTTTTTTCATGATATGTTTCATATGTTTCTTCTTTATAAAATCTGCTCGATAGGACATCTTGCTTTCACTGCCAGACCCAGAAATTTTTCTTCCCCATATTCCAATTAGTGGCATAATAGTTACCATATCACTGAATGCCAGTTTGTGCCAGGCACTCTTCGATGGGATAACATCACTTAATTTTTAGAATTCTGTTTTATAGATTGATAAACTGAGAGCCAAAAGGTTAAATAACTTATCTGGGGTAAATCAGCTTTTAAGGAGAAAGCAAGAAATCAAATCCAAGTCTACTGGACTCCAGAGTATGTTTTCTTTCTGCTGCACCAAACCATCTTGCATTATAAGCAGGGTCTTTGCCAAATAAAATAGAGACTAGGACAGAGTTTGTTCTAACCTAAAATAGCAGCTTAACTCTTTCACATGGTGATTAGCAAAAAAAAAAAAAAAAAGTGAGTTTAAAAAATACATGTGCCTACAGTACTGGACATTTTTATTTTTTATGCTTTTCTTGAAAGGTTGCAGTTCTTTCTTTAAAAAACATTAATATGTAGAGCAGTGTTGTCAGTCTTGGAAATGTTTTGTACTGTTAGCTGTATGAGGAGGTAACTGACTGCAGTTAATTTCAGTCTCTTTTCAAGAATAGACTTACTGAGGCATGGCTGTAATTTATTGTATTATCGCTAAGTGTTAACTGTTGTTCCCTTGACCAAAAACAGTTCTCATTCACTCTTTAATTTGTTGCCATATAGGAGAGACAGGCTGGAAACAGAGTGGAAAAGAGAAAAGGTAAGTGTGATGGGTGAAAGGATATTAATGGAAGTGATTTTTCCCCCCTCCCAGCAACTTAGTGAAAATGGACAAACTGTTTGTAATCACCAGTACAACATTTGTTGGGTTTCAGTTTTTATAAAATTCAGGAATGAATCCAGTTTTTGCAAAAATGAGCTGAATAGGAATCAACTGGCAAGAGGATAAAAAACTAAGCATTGTTCTTTGTTGTTCACTCTTTTCCTTTCAAGTAAAGAGCCCAAAGACTCTGACCAGCTTTACAGCACGCTCAAGAGCATCCTCCAGCAGGTGAAGGTGGGTGTTTTCTGTCCATTCAGCTCCTGCAAATATTTTGAAATGATTTCTCACATAGAATTTCCCTATTAGACACCTTGCTTTTTTCTTTACCCAAGAGCCATCAAAGCGCTTGGCCCTTCATGGAACCTGTGAAGAGAACAGAAGCTCCGGGATATTATGAAGTTATAAGGTTCCCCATGGGTAATGGCATTAACATTTTCTAAGTATAGATTTAAAACTCTATGTACGGTGGCGTGGGGGACAAATGGTTACTGAGGTTAATTTGTACCGTTCTATCGGAGGGTAGGGTGTGTATGATGGGCAATGGGGATGCCATGTTCCTGGGGAGGGCGGTGATGTCAGAGCAGAATGACACAGAAGCTGTGGGTACCCGTGTTCGTGAGGGACACTCCGCAGCTGTCTGGGAGCGCACACACCAACAGCACTAGGTGCAGAAAGCCCAGGTGGGGACTGCAGACAGCACTAGATAGGAAAAGCTGGCTGTTTGGACATAACCTTGCTTATATTCTACTGTCAGCGTCAGGTTGTGCTCTTGATATATTGTGAGTCTGTTTGAGAGTTTTTGAAGTCAGTATAGAACAAGTTAGATGAAACTGCTCTACTTTCAGAGGGAGAAATTCTAGTTAACACAGTCCTTGATTTTTCATGCTTTTGATGGATACTATTAATGTCACTCTTTATACTCCTATTTTAAGCTTTGTCCTACATCCAAAACCAACCAAACAAAAAAATGCCATTAGAAATGCACTTGTAGAATTTGCTGCTGTGCATGCACCATGTGAAAATGAATGGATTGAATGAATTAAGAATCCCGAAATTAAACCAAGTTATTATAGTGCAGATGACAGACAACTAGCTGAAAAAAAATTTTTTTTCAATCGATTGTATGGTCCTTTTGGGGAGAGAGGCTGTGTCTTCTGTCCCTTTTATACCTGTCATCTATTTCTGGTGCCGAGAAAGGATAGAAATGTGAAAGAAAAAATTAGAGGGATCTGTTAGCTCCCTGATAACAAAGCTATTTGTAGATGTTTTCTATGGCATTTATTTTATATAGCTGGGGTGATGATTTCAGTAGTCTATACTCCTTAAAGTGCACGCACAACCATACACTCTTCTTTTGCTTTTCTCTCTGCCTCGCTTCTGTGTTATTTCAGTACCTGAAAACCAAAGTGAGGGATGACTGAGTCTAGAGTTCTGAATGGAAGGGTGATTTGGGAATTCATATTTCCCATGATGTAAAAAATATGTTAAAACCCTTTATGTTTATTCTAAAACTTAACTGACCTTTGCATCCTCATTCCCTGGACCATCTCAACTTCTTTTGTAAAATCCTCATGGGAGGCTGTACGCATTGGAGTTTTTTCCTTCAGAGGGCACGTGCGCTCTGAAGACCTGCAGTGGTCGATCTAGCAGGCTTGTCTGTCGTAACCTATTCACAGCCTACTGTCTGGAAGTTTCTGCCTGGCCCAGCCTGAGAAGGATGTGAGCTGCTCTAATTGATTCCCACTTGTGTGTATAGCTGAATGCTCAGCAGGGGAAAATTGACCACGCTAAGACCAGTGGTGGGCCTAGGTGTGTGCTGGTCAAAGTCACTTAAACCAGTAAATGCTGCTCTTTATTGGAGCTGTAATGATTTTGTTGGGATGCTTTAGGTACTGGGCAAAATACATAGTTTCATCCCCTAAGATGGTCGTGCTTTATAAGGGCAAGTCACTAATTTTACTCTTCCTTATTACCTTTTTTACAAACACATTTCTTCTCTTTCCCCTGTGCCTTCAAAAACTCTTTTCTTCCATATGGATGAGATCTAACCTGTTTTATTTAGGGAATGTCAGAATAGTTTAGCCCAAGCATGCCTTCTTAACCATACGTGGATTGCTAGGCAGGATTTCCAATTTATCCACAATTCCCAAGTTGGTGGCAGGGGCAGGAGCGAAAATAGAATAATTTAATGGTGTATCCATATTTGGTATTACTGATGTTTAATCCCCCTCTTTTTTACTTGTGCTGTTTGGTCAACTGAAAGAATCTAAAAAGGCTAGAGGAAGAAAGATGCTATCTATCACTTCAGAATTGAAAGAAAATATGTAGACTTTGTTTTAGTTCTTTAGAAAGGCCCAAACACTTCTGTGATTCTGGTTTTGTTTCTGTTCTATTTTAGGTTCTCTCCATCTCTTTTTACACTCTCTCTTCCAAAAAATATGCTTGAAAAGCTTTTAGATAAACTTTTTTGTTAAGTTCCGTTGTCTTCTTCGTTTTAGTTTTTGGGTTAAATCTCTCTTCTAAAACATATTTGGCAGCATATCTTAAGTGGTCGGTATTTAGGTGGAAGAAAGATAAACATCTAATTTTACCTAGAGAGGCACAATTTACTTGCTCTTTCTTTGTTAAATAAGAATATATCTTCATCTGTTCAGTCACACTTGGGTGAGACATTTAGTGAGGTGTTTGCTGAGCCTTTCTGTATCTTAATACTTTTTAAGTTTTCTCTTTCCAAACTACTTCAGTTAGAGAAGAAAGAAAATTGAAAGTTAAACTCACAGTTGTGATGACAGAACTCTTGAGACAGGCCTTTGTCAATGGAAATAAGAAAAAGCGGGTATTTTCCATTGTTTTTGTGTTAGATTTAGGGTTTGGTGCAAATTAATTTCTCCCAGTTTGGGGATGTTACACATAAATTTATCTGTCGTATTTGATGATTATCCTAATGAATTTGGTTATAAGTTTCTTTCCCTCTGGAAAATTTGATAATATAGTGGGGATTTAGGTTATTGATATTCATAAGTACTTCTTTAGTGATTTTGACTTATTTTTCCATCTACAGTTAATGTAGTTTTTATTATAGAACCAGACTTAGAGACAGCTAGGGACCTATAAGTAGGTAATGTTAATAAGTGGAAGATGTTAATGTCTTCTAATCTGCAGGAAATTCTTTAAATCAGTCTTGAGACTGAGCATTAAAGAAGCCCAATTGTATTCTTACAAGTTTAGATGAAACACTGTTCATTTGTAAAAATAATAACAATTTAAAACACGTAGATGTATTGGGAATTTTTTTTTTTTGTTTTTTTACAATAGTCTTTCAAGGCTTATTTGCTTTAGAAAATAGATTATTAAGTAAAGTTTGTCATTCTTAAGTCATTGATGCAACATGAAAGGTCATTCATTTGAACCATTTTACTTGCAAGGTCGCAGGTATGCTTGCAGATGTGTTTATGATCAGTTTCTCTACTTTAGTTCTGTCTCTACAACAGCAAAACAACTGTGACTTTAGTGACACAAACTCAGTCTGATTAAGTAATGAAATGATTCAATACAAATATCCCACCTGATTTACTCCATGTAGATAAAACCTCCTCTGTATAAATCTGAATAAAGAGCTAACAGTACTTAGTTCATCATATTTATCGCCGCTCATCTACTTAGCCTCTTGTGCTCAATATGGGATTGGATCAGTTGACTAATACTGGTCCCCTTGGTCCCCTCAGTGTTAACATGCCGTGATTTTATACAAGAAGAGAAAGAACATAAGATTTAAGAACCGTTTTCCCTGATCATATGAATTTCTCTTACACAAAGGCACTGGGATGTTAAAAATATAATCAAACTGGTGACACAGATTTTTCAGTCTCACCTTTGTCAACTAGTGTTCAAAAGGAGTCGCAGTTGCTAATTTATTTTTTTTCCTGTGCAGATCTGAAAACCATGAGTGAACGCCTCAAGAATAGGTACTACGTGTCTAAGAAATTATTCATGGCAGACTTGCAACGAGTCTTCACCAACTGCAAAGAGTACAACCCCCCTGAGAGTGAATACTACAAATGTGCCAATATCCTGGAGAAGTTCTTCTTCAGTAAGATTAAGGAAGCTGGGTTAATTGACAAGTGATTTTCCCCCTCTGCTTCTTAGAAACTCACCAAGCAGTGTGCCTAAAGCAAGGTGGTTTAGTTTTACAAAGAATTGGACATAATGTGTGGAAGATACTTGTAAATGTAATAATTAGCACTTTTGAAAAACAAACAAAAAACCTCCTCTTAGCTTTTCAGATATGTATTTAAATTTAAGTCATAGAACATTTTTATTTTATGAAATAGATTTTAATCTATTTACTACTATTAATGTAAATTTTCTATGGCATGTCCATTAGCTGAATATTCAATAATAGATGATCAGGGGTTTCCTCAAAACCTGTATATGAGGAAATTGCACATAGTACCAAGATTTGGGGGAATCCAGAAAATTTCAGACCATGAATGTTTCCATTTTTTCTAATGGAATGTGAGAATTTATTTTTATTTTTTTCTGAAGGATTTTAAGGAAGGGATACATGATAAAAAGCCCGTAAAAGGTGAAATATGTGATGTTTGAAGTCTCATTGTAGACTTTATATATATATATATTTTAAAAACACTCATCTAGATGAGGTGCTTTGAGCAGTTCTGAAAAATGCAGTTCCATAAAAGCAACTGCTTTGATTCCTAAGGAAGAAATTCTAAATAATGCAAACTTTTTTATAAGCATCAGGTTTTTGATAATTCTATCTACCTACAAAAAAACTTGTGATTGCATAACCACTATTTTAATAATTATTTTCTCTACACAAATGTGTAATATTATATTTGACTTCGCTTATGCAGGCCATAAGTTCCAAAAAGTAATTTCCTGGGCCACAAAGGCATACATTGGAAAACACTTGAAATTGAATCAACATGCTTTAATAGGAAAAGAAGTATAATCTATATTTGTACCAAATATGGTGAATACTTGTTCTAATAAATGAGAATTTTTTCCTTTTCTATGATACACAACAACCCACTGATAATGTACATGTGGACATTTTTCCTTTTGCATCTTCAGATTGTGTACATTCATTGTCTAAGTTGAATGAAATGACCACCAAGATTTGTTGTCAGTATTTTAACACCTACACTGGTTTGTAGACCCAGGGTAATACCCCACTAAAATCCATCGTACAACCTGATTAACCTGTTTTGGGATTCCAGTTTAGTGTTTGGGTTTAGTTCCTGATTAACACTACATAGATAAGTGGAACATCTGCCATCCCAGCTCTGGGAGAACCAACTAATATAAAATAATTGAAGGCCATCTTGATGGTCTTGACACTAATTTTTGTGACACAAATTTATAAACTGATTTTTGTAAAGAACTAGGTTTTAAAAGTGTATTTAACATGATGTTTTCTATCAGCATAAATGAATTAAGACGATCATTAAAAGTCATTAAAAAAGAGTTGCCAGAGATAATCTGTATGAAGGAAAAAAACTACAAATGGCTATTAAGTTGGAAGTATTGTTTTTAATATGTAAGAGATATTCAGAATGCTCACAATGAAAAATGCCTCAACTTTTTTAAATATAAGAAACCACCTTGAGTGGCATCTAGATTTCTAATGAAGAAAGGTGATACAGTTTGAATTAAGTATTCTTGGACTGGTTTTAAACAGTACTTTGTACTGGATCTGCCGAAGCATCTGTCCAGCTTGGTATCCTGTGAAAGTTTGTTATTTTCTGGGTAGACATTCTTATAGAGTATTGTCTTTAAAATCAGATTGTCTCTTCTATATTGAAAGCATTTTTATGTTTTCTAATTTAAAAATTAATATTTTCTTATAGATATTGTGCAATAAAGCTGAAGTAGGATGTGTGGTTTTTGCAAATGCTTTAACAGCTGATGAAATTTTACATTTGTAAAATTAATATATTGTACTGGTACAAAATAGTTTTAAATTATATTTTAAAAAGCTCTCAAATGTGGTGGTGTGTTTTCTTCTTCTAGCAGATTGATTTTTTAACAGGGAACATGGATGATCTGATTGATGACCATTGACTGTATACTTAACTCTCAGTTCTTAAGCATTTTGTCAAGCATGTTTAGAATTGTTGCATTTGTGGGAAGCTTCATAAAAATATATAGCCCATTAGTGAGAGATCTTCAGGAGGAGAGGCATTAACTGTTGATCTGTGTCTCTTGAGTTGTCCCCTGCCTTTTGCCTACTGTCACTCATTAAACAGGGGAGAAAATCCAGCTAAAATAGAGTGCTATTGGTCTAGAAATTAAATATTTCCCAGTTTTTCTACATTGCACCTGTGAAATAGATGAATGAGCAGAGAGATAAAATACAGCCGAGTTTTAGGTACCTCCCATATGAGCTTCTAATGTTACTCAAAAATCTGACTGTAGGGAATAATACTGTAATACCCTGTTGGGCTGTGAGAGGACTCACCAAAGAGCACCCCTCTTCCCTTCTGAATTCTGAACTGAGAAGTCAAGAGCATAAGGCATGCATGATTGCCAAAATATCTTTATTAATTAAACAAAGTGGATATTGGAGGACATGGCTTATACAGCTGTGGGAAATGGGCTAATAGTGAACTCTAGAATGTAAGAGATATTCAGAATGCTTACAAGGAAAAATGCCTCAACTTTTTAAGTATAAGAAACCACTGTGAGTGGCATCTAGATTTCTCATGAAGAATGATGATACAGCTTGAATTATGTATCTTGGACTGGTTTTAAACAGTGCTTTGTACTGGCTCTGCCGAAGCATCTGTCCAGCTTGGCATCCTGTGAAAGTTTGTTATTTTCTGGGTAGACACTCTTACAAAGTATTGCCAGCAGCTCTGCGCCACTGCCAACTTCCCCCTCCGAGGGCTTGGCCTTGACCATTCAGCCCAGTGCACAGCCAAGGGCAATTGTGCTGTCTCAGGGCACGCCAACTCTGAAGAGGCACAGGTGAGCGAGGAACAGAACAGTCCAGTCCAGTCCCTCACTCTGGCTCACCAGTTAGGTAAGTCCCTGCCAGAAGAGGAATGAATTCGAGGCAGAGGGAAGCCAGGGGCTGATGGATGTCTTTCTACAGCAAAGAAAGTGCCTGGAATGGAGGTAAGTTTCCATCACCCCACCCCCATATGTTCATTGTAAAAAACTCTATAATTATTTTGATTATTCAACACAAAAACTGTATTCATTAGAAGAAAATAGTGGAAAGAAGACTTTGAAGTTTTCACATTACTTGAAAGTAAAATTTATAATTATGGAACCTAAGAAGTAGAAATGGGATCAGACTGAGGTACTATAGAGAGGTTAATAATGTGTCATCCCCTTCAAGCTGATATTCTTCAGACCAACCCTCAGTGTTTGCTTGAGTCTAAGAGCTTCACAAGGAGGGTTGCAGCTCTTGGCCTTTTCTGTATTGCTCTGAGCTGTTCTGCTCTGCCCCTTAACTAGCATTCTCCTTTTAGCGAAGTAAAAACCAAAAGAGGGCAGCTACTTTGGAAATTCGAAAGTCAAAATGACTGCAAGAAGTCGTAATTAAGTTGGATTTTTTTTTTCTTTCAAGATGCTTGAAACGTATGTTTAGATTTCTTGACTATTCAAACATTTTTTTTCCCCCTTGGCAGAAAAAAAATGAGATTGTGTAGAGGGTGGTGGTTGGGGGCCGGGAAAGTGGTGGCAGGGACTGAAATCCATGCCTGTACTTGAGTCTTAAGGCTCTTGGTGGTGTAGTGCTGTTCACCCTGTCCTTTGGGCACGTCAGTGCTATTAATATAAGATGGAGGTTGGCAGGGCAAAAATAGCATTAGTAATGACACAGTTAGGTAAAGAGATGAAAAGTGAACATAAAGGGAAAAAGTAAGTGGAAGAAGGTTTCCAGGTGTCTTTGGAGGAAGAGCCGAAGAGCTTAAATGAAGGAGAGAAGATGGCAAGGAGGTGAGAACTCGTGACTCATGAGAAGACATACTGTATGCTGTGTGTATTTATGCATTGCATTCTTCATGGGAACACTTTTTTTTGGTGGAAAAAGGAAGCCGTTTAACAATGACAGAGCTGGACATTTTCCCTGGGCTTATGAAAAAGCAGTATAATTTCAACAAAGCAGAGAAAAGCCAGGAAATAAAGTTAACTTTCTTGCGCCCTGTTATTTTGGGAAGTCCAATGCTTTAACCGTGGCAATTAGTTTAAAAAGCTGAGAAACAACGTCTGTAATGTGTGTGTGTGTGTGTGTGTGGTTTTTTTTGACCTAACCAAAAGTTGTCAGTTTATCTAGGTTTAAAGCTCTTCAAAAGTAAGCCCTTGGAGAACTGGTTGGAAGCTCCTCAAGGATAACGCACATGTTCCCACACACGCACTTTGCATATAAGTTTGCTTGGTTCTTGGACTCTCCCTAAAATTCATTGGTCTCTGTTCTTTGTTAACCTCTCATTTTCCACAGTTAATAGATGGACATCTAATTTGTGCTTTAAAATATCCAAGAACAGAGATCTTGCCTTTTTATGTCCAACAACAGAATAGCCAAAGGTCTCAAGAAAATCCTTGGGTTTGGCTGCTGTCGGCTGTTTAGTTGAAGAGAGTATGGACTCGGTTCATAAGTTTGTGATCAGGCTCTAATTCAAATCTTTTTTCCAGACTGCTGTGAAGCAGGTGTGCCAGTTCTGCTTCTCCCCTCAACACCCGAACACCCCAACACACTTATACAGGTGTAGCTTTGTGCTATATCCCTCCTATATATTTTTTAACATTTTACAAATATGAGTTGCCAGCTTTTAAATCTATTACTGGAAATAAGATGTAAATCATGTGGCAAGGTAACACCTGTGAATTCAGAGGTGCGATGTCAATATGCGGTTGGGTGAAGGTTGATGATGTGTTGTGGAGATCAGGTTGCACAAAGTCATGAAACGCTTTGCTTAAGGGGCCTGGGCTTCACCAGCAGGCCTATAAGAGCTACCGAAACTTAAGAGTATGTGTAGGAAAGTGATCCAAGCTGTATACATTTTCATGGGGAGGTCAGACCCTGGATAAGCAATTACAATGGTCAAGAATGCTACAATGGAAGGTAGAGCAGTGGTGGTACCAAGCGTGGCTTTGTCATCCTAGAAGTTAAAAAGATACTTGTCAAGCATATGCACCTTTAAGAAGGTTCTTAAGTACTCCCTTGTTCCCTTCCCCAGCTTCAGAAAATCACCATCACGGTCCTGTCTGTAGGGAAATTGTGGAGCTTACATTAGTATAGTGCTGAGGCTATAAAAAGGGAGATGACCTGGTAAATGGGAGCTTAGGGAAAGCTTCCCAGGGGAAATGACTTAATCTGCGTGCTGAAAGGTGAATGGGCATTGATTAAGGCAAAATTTGGAAGAAGGCAGGCAGTACCAATACAGGCTGAGAAATCCTGAAGCAGTCAAGAATCTGAGAGAATCCAACAGGAGAGGCGTGGTAGAGAGCAAACAGGAGTGGTGTGAGATTGGTACAGTGCCATAACAGGCCGTATTGAGAACACTGGATTTTATTTTAAGGGAAATAGGAAATGGCTGTTAAGCATGATCAAATTTTTGCTCTATGAAGGACGAGCTCGTAAAAATGAGACATTAGCAAACAAATCATAATCAAAAGTCAGCAGACACAACAGCAAGTTTAGACACCAACACTCTGAAGGAAAATAAGTGCTTATAATGGTTAAAAATAGAGAGCAAAACATTAAGTGACAGTTTAAACAGGCTATGTATGATACAGCCAAGGGTAGAATGAGTGACCTGGGATTTAGAACGGATGAAACAACACAGGTAAAAAAATAGGAAAAGGGAGGTAAGAGAAAGGTTGGGCTGTAAAACAATGTGCATTCCAGCGGAATATTTGTTTTGCTCACTGAGGTATCCCAAATGCCTAGAACAGTGCTTGGCATAGCTGGTGCTGAAATTAGTTAAGTCAAATTCCAATGATTATTAGAAACTGTATAAGGAGAGAATGGGGAAAAGGCAATATTCAACTTTTATAATCAATAAAAGGCATGAGTATAATCAGTGATTCCTAAGCTGAATCAGTTATTATCTTCCACTTCTTCTCATGAAGGTATAATTCCTATGGGACTTGCTCACCCACTGTAAATTGACAAGTGAGAAAATTTGACTTGGAGTATTAATAAAGTTTTCAGAAATTGGACAGTAGGTATTATAGGGCTATGATCTCAGAGAGATGGAAAATAAAGAGAATGGGCCATATGTCCATTCCGTATTTTTTCCCATGGCAGTTTCAGAATTGTGACGAAAGGGGGAATCCAACGTCCAGTTGTATCACTGAGCTGAGAAGTTAGAGAATGAAGTTTTGAGGAAGCTAGAATTAGTAGCAGAGTATTAGAGAAGCAGGAGCTATGCAGAGAAAGCGCTCCAGATTTCTGCCTAGCAGTCCCTGAGTCTTCGTTGACTACGAATCTGCACATGCGTAGGGTGAAACTTCATGAAGCTAGGGTAAGAACAGCTGTGTGGTAAAGAATAATTACAGGGAAGTGTAAGCTAAACAACTCACAGCTTACACAGGGCTGGAAGTCATTGATGCACCTTGCAGTCAGAGTAGGCAGACCTTGTTAAACACGTGGCACATTCTGTGGAGACCTTAGACATGTCATATCTTAGTACTGGGGCTAAAAGAGCCCTACAGGAGAAGCTACCTTAGACCTGCCCAAAAGCCGAAAACCAAGCCTGGAAAGGATCAAGCCGATCTCCAAGTTACTTAATTCCCCAACAAGGTTCAAAACGCTTCAAAGGAGTGTAACAAAATACAGCTTATAAAAATGTCAAATTCCCAATGTACAGTATTCAATAAAAATTGCAAATATACAAAGCAGGAAAGAGATACAGAACTAAAAGAAATACTGGCCAATAAAAACTGATTCAGATGTTGAGATAATAGAATTAGCAGACAGTGACATTAAAATAGCATTTATAAACATAAGTATGCTCAAAGATATTAAAAAAAGTATAATGAAGAGGAAAATAGATATATAGGAGTGGGCAAAAGTAGGTTACAATTGTGAGTAGACAAAATGGTTTATTGTTTTTATTAATTGTTGTATTTGTATTTGAACTGTAAACCTATTTTTCCCCATCCCCTGTATATTAGAAGAGAACCACATCGAGTTGCCAGAGATGAAAAATTCACTGGAAGGGATCAATAGAAGATTCGACATAGAAGAAAATATAAGTAGACTTGAAGATATGGCAATAAAAGCTATCCAAAATGAAGCATAGAGGGAAAAAGACAAAAAGTCATAGGTGAAAGTAGAAAATATCTTGAACTAAATGGAAGTGAAAATGCAACACAACATTTATGGAGTGCAGTTAATGCAGTGCTTAAGGAGAAAATTAGAGCGTTAAACTATTCCTATTAGTATAAGAGAGGTCTTAATTCAGCCTCCCTTAAGAAAGTAAAAAAAGAGCAAATTAAACCCAAAGTAGAAGAATATGAAGGAGTACAAATCAATGAAACAGGAAATAAATGAACAAAAACAAAAATGAGTGAAATAACCAGTTCTTTAAAACACTGATAAACTAGCTAGGCTGATCAAGAAAAAGGAGAAAGCACAAATTACCAATATCAGGAAGGAAAGAGAGGACATAACTAGAGCTCTTACATGCAGGGTAGTAAAAGGACAAGGGAATATTTTAAACAACGTCATGCCAACTCATTTGATAACTTACATGAAATGAACTAATACCTTGTGTGACACAAATTAGCAAAGTTGACTACAGAATATAAAATCTAAACATCCCCATATCAATTAAAGACACTGAATAATGAAAAAACTTTTTATCAAAGAAAACTCAAGGCACATACTGCTTCAGTAGTCCGTTGATCATTTAAGGGAAAAGTAATATCCTACAAAAACTCAGAAAAGAGGTATATTTCAGAAAACATTTTATGAGGCTACTATTATTATCTCAAATCTCAAGCCAGAAAAAAATATAAACCAATAACTGAGGAAAGATAGCTGTAACCCAAGGAAATAAAGACAAGGAATAGTCCGACACGTATAAAGAATCTGTATTAGAAAAAGATGTTCTAGTAGAAAAATGGGCAAAGGATGTAACCAATTCATAGAAAGAATGAGAATGACCAATAAACGTGAATTCTCACAGGGAATTAACTCAAAATAAAATCTTATAAGTAACTAAAACAAACTATTTCACACTCTTCGGCTTGGCTAATTTTAATGTTCAGTAACACCAAGGGATAGTGGTGGGGAAACCCAAACTTAAATTGTTATGAGAGTGATACTACTCCTTGTGTGAGGAGAACGGGTACAGCCACTTTAGAGAGTCACTCCACTGCCAGGTATCAACTCCATGGAAACTCAACGTGTGTACAAGGATGTAGACAATTCACTGCAGCGGTAATTTATAGTAATGAAAAAGGGGAAGCAAGTTATCTCTCAAAAGAAGGTCTTATTTATATAACAAAATACTGTACAACAATGAAAACAATCTACATTTGCCAGCATGGATAAATGTGAAAAACATTGAGCTACCAGTTACAAAAAAGTATGTACAATATAACATTCATGTAAAATGTTAAAACACAATTCTTAACAGATAAATGCTACAGCGAGAATACAGAAATATTGAAAGAAAAACACCAAATTTGGAATAATGAAACAAACGTAAGGATCAAAGCTAGATCAGAAAATGTCAGCAAAGACCTGTAGAAGGAAGTAAATGGTCTGGAGCTGGAGTTGGCAAACTTTTTCCGTAAAGCACTGGAGAGTACATATTTTAGGTTGCAGGCCAAAGAGGTGAAATCATTTTATGTAAGTACTTTATTAGGGCTCAAATTTGGTGTTTTTTTTTTATCACCAAAATCGACGGTCAGGATTTTTTTTCCGACCATTTAAAAACACAAAGAACTGCCCTGGCCAGGTGGCTCAGGCTCGGTTGATTGGAGCGTCATCCCATACACCAAAATGTTGCCGGTTCAGTTCCCAGTCAGGGCACATAACTAGGTTACGGGTTCAATCCCCCGTTGGGGCATGTATGGGAAGCCACAGATCGATGTTTCTCTCCCTTCCTCTAAAATCAATAAACATTATCCTTGGGTGCAGATTAAAAAATAAATAAAAACATAAACTCTTTTGGGCTTGCAGACCATGTAAAAGCAGGCAGAGGGCTGTATTTGGCCCAAAGGCTGTAGTTTGCCCGCTGCTAGTCCAGAGCAGCACCTTCCAATACAACTTTCTGTGGTGGCAGGAATACCCCTCTATCTGCTTCACATCCAATATGGTATTCACTGGGCACACGCAGCCACTGAGCATTTGAAATACAGCTCTATGACTGAGGAATCAAAGTTTAAATTCTATTTAATCTTAATTAAGGTAGCCATTCAAGAGTTTTTATGAATTTAAAGAACAGGTGTAAGGGGTGTGGTTGAATAAATAAAGTGGAAATAATGAGATTGTGATGGGAGAGTAAGACATATGAATCAGTGAGGACTGATATTTGAGAACAGGGACATATCAATTTAACAGGAGAAGAAAGCTCATGGCTTTGGAGGTCAGGAATAAAAATTTTTTGGCTGATGAAAAGGATTTGGAGTGTGGCTGATACAGAATGCAGAAAGAAATGAAGATATAGTCAGGAAAATTTGAGGTCAGGATCAGAAGGGTTCCCTCAGTAAAACAGAGTCTGTCGATCATGGAGCTGGAGACTCCACAATGAAACGCAGACAGAAGCGTTAGGCTGGGAGTGTGGTGGGGGAGCCAAGAGATTCATGGCGGTGACTACTGAGAAAACCAGAGTGTGGGCAGGGAAATGTCCAAGAAGGGTGAGAACGGTGAAGGCTAGAAAGTAATACGACTAGATACATACTCTTTGATATTTAAAGAACACAAGAAAAACACAAGCACGAAATTACACAAATTTTATTGCTCTTTAAAAATGGGCAACCTACAGTGCTTTAAAGTTTAAAGAGGTATATTTACAAGCAGTGGCTTCAAACTTTCAGACTGAACTAATTCCCTCTCATTGGTTGATCAAAAATACAAAAAACAATCCTTGGCATTCATACACTTAACATTTGAGTTTTATGACTAAATAAGTAACTATCCTGAAAGTCCATGTCATAATTTGTGATTTTGCTGAGGTATCACTCTGAGCAATATACATCCAGAGCTTGGGGTTCAGAGTTAGTTACTTATCTAGTCCCTCATCCTAAGCAACCATCAGTGCTCTAGTCATGAGCTCATACACATTTTATCTGAAAAATTAAATACAACAGTGGTATAAGGGAACCACAAACAATAGGGTATACCCTACAGTGAATGTCAAGAATTTTTATTTATTTATTTATTTATTTATTTTTTAAATCCTCACCGAGGACAAGCTTATTGATTTTAGAAAGAGAAGGGAAGGGAGGGAGAGAGAGGGAAACATCGATGTGAGGGAAACATTGATTGGTTGTCTTGTTCATGTCCCTACTAGGTACCGAACCTGCAACCCAAGGCATGTGCTCTGACTGTGAACTGAACCCGTGACCCTTCCGTTTATGGGGTAACAGTCCAACCAACTAAGCCACTCTGGCCAGGGCAAGAATTTATTTCATTCAAATATTATATAAGGTGTTTCAAAAGATCCTCAGCCTGTTTTCAAAAATCATTATAGTATTCCCTGCTTAAGGGGAAAACAAAAGTACCAGAAGCTTA
Source organism: Mormoops blainvillei (assembly GCA_004026545.1). Classification (NCBI taxonomy): domain Eukaryota; kingdom Metazoa; phylum Chordata; class Mammalia; order Chiroptera; family Mormoopidae; genus Mormoops; species Mormoops blainvillei. Next base: position 89,077 of record PVJD01005408.1, read on the forward strand.
TAACTAAAACACCTTATTTGAATAATTAATTTCCAAAATGTTGGTATAAGATACATCTTGACTAAAATTAAGGGTTTTAGGCAGTATAAGAAATCTAACTATAATAGCGCTTAAGTCCAGTTATTTATATTTAGATGAAAAAAGCCCCCAAATCTATTAAAGGTTTAAGCTAAAGGATCACATTTAAAGTACAGTCTTTAAGAAGTGTTCATGATCTAGAGTCCTGTCAAGAGAACATTCAATGGCAATAGTTCAACCCACTTGTGTGCTATCTTACAGAATCTCTCTTGGAGTATCAGAAGGAGGTGTAGGATGATTTAAACGGCATCCAACAAATGCTTCATTGTATTTTCTTTATACTTTTTTTTTTGGAACTGCGTCTGCAATCCTTTTTTTGCTTGAAAACAGGTGAATTCAAGAAACATAAATCTGTAAAAGGGTCTCCTCTTCTTAGTTTCCTATAAAGGTACAAAGAGCTCTTTAGCACCCCAATCGATACTTACTCTTCTGTATAGTTATTGTAAAATATGCCAGTGTTAATATTCCCACCTCGGTTTATCAAAATTTTAAATTTCAAATAAGACCCGCTCTTGAGCAAAGCTCCGTAACCTTACTCCCCCCAAACGTTCCATTAAAAGCGCGCTCGCACAAACTACTTACGAAGCGAGTGTGGGCTCCTTATAGTTCACGCTGACTGTGCACCTGCGCTTAGGCAGACACGCCGCTGGGCTTTCTTTATTCTTTTTTGGAGAAAGAGAAAGTTTTCTGATTTTCACTTCAGGATGCAAGGGGACATTGGTGACATCCTTCAGGCTAAAATGGGGTGACTGGCGAGTTTCAGGTAGTGCACCTACAGAAACAACTTTTACTGAATATGGTTCAAAAAAAGCCCAGAATCTCAGGAAATTAAATTGTATGCAATTACATATTCTAAATATATATAAAATCCAGCGTTTTATATAGATTTTTAACCTATTTATCATTTTTTCATCTCAGATGACACGGAAATATTAATTATTGTAGATGTGAAGAACTGATACAATAGTTTACTAAAAGTTAAAATTCTTGAAAATTAAAAAACTTAAAATTCTTCTAGGATAGCTTGGGCAAATAAGTTAATTTAAACTGTGGAATTTCATTTTAGTCATACTTGGCTCTTTAGAATCATCAAGGCCTGTATATCAATACCAAATTTTATCATTGTGGCTTTCTACAGTCTTATAAATCCACTTAAACTCACTCTATTAAATAGACGAGACCTCTAAATCACAGCCTCTTGTGTAAAGCAGGAGAGACGGGGCTCCCTCTAATAAAGCTAGTAGGTTAAGAGTTACCTAATGTTTTTCCTACCATAAGTATCAAAATTATTCTACTTTGAAACTACATCTATATTGGGAGGCAGATACCATCACAGAGTGAGGACACTGCAAGACAGTCTCTTCAAAGAGCTTTAAAAAAACCATTCCCCAAGAAAAAGTAAATTGTAACTATAAAATAACTTTATATTTAGTTACCCTGTTCTCCAGGGTTATCTGGGTTTCAAATATTCCTTTTTGTCCCCATGTAAGTGTACTGTACTACATTAATTCCAATTTTCAGTTTGGAAAATATGGTTAAGCAGTGACATTAGGTCAGTTGTCATGTTCTGGAAAGTTTAATGGACATATACATCCCTCGGGAACTTGTTAAAAAGATGCAGATTCTGATTCAAGAGCACGGGGTATAACCTGAGATTCTTCAATTGTAAGAAATCGCCAGGTAATGCTAATCCTGAATGTCCAGGGACCACACCCTGAATAATGCTATTTAGAGTGTACTTTTATTTTCTTTTAAAAACTTATGGAAATTTTCCAGAGTACACAAAGATGGAGAAAACAGTGTAATGAGCCCACAGTTGCCCATCTTCAAATTATCAACGTTTTGCCAATTTTGTTTGATTTATTCTAACATCATTACAGCTTATTTTTTAAAAAGGTATTTGCATGTTAGCCCCGCCTAACTGGTTGACCTTGGAAAGTCACGTAACATTTAGACTTCAGTTTCCTTATAAACAAAACAAACATGATGACACCTTTACTTTACAGTTGTTCTTAGGATCAAATGAAATAGCATGGCAAAAATTTGAGAATGACACAATATGACTGTATATGTTATTTTTACCAAACGAAAACTCCCAGACAAGAATTTTTGTGGACAGGTGCAGGCTTGTATGCTCGACCTTTGAATCATGCTGACATTTGATCTTACAGGAGAATACTAAGAACACTAAGCCCATCAATTGAGATTTTGGTCTTATTAGGCCGCCTTCACTAACTAGAAAATTATTTAAAATCATAGTTCCTGTCAAAGTGAATATAAAGCACAGCCACTATATGACAGATCACTGGATTTAAGTTTGAATTTATTTTTAAGGGAATGTTTCAGGTGAGTGTATAAAAGATATTTTAATTCAACCTAACTCCACAAAAAAGATTTTCCCTTGCCTTGGAAGGCTTCATTTACTGAAAATAAAAATGCTTCCTCCTTAACAAGTGGTATTCTTTATTTAAAAAAATTTTTATTGAATTTATTGGGGTGACATTGGTTAATAAAATTATATAGGTTTCAAGTGTACAATTCTGTAATACATCATCTGTATATTGCACTATGTTCTCCACCCAAAGTTAAGTCTCCTTTGGTTACCATTTATCCCATTTACCTTCTTCTACCTCCCTCCATATTTGTTCTTAAAGAGGATTTAAATTAACTTAAAGCAGTTCAAAGCAACACAACTGTGATTTCCACCCCCAGTCCCCACTATTTAATCAGACTGTTACTTCTCCCAAAGAGACAGATGGCAAGTCTCTAACCTCCCCCAAAGGAACAGATGGTAAGTATAGTATATAAGCATTAGGAGTGATCATTTATCATAAACATTAAAAATGCAGGCAAACAAGTAGATCACTTACTGGTAGGAGTTTTTGTTGGCTGAGAAGCCTCCATTTCTTTTCCATCCTTACATCTTAGTGCCCTTTTAGATCGAGGCCTGATGACTGGGCTCCGACATGAGTCACTGGCGAGACTTGGACTATACTTGCAACTAGGCAAGTAGAGGTCATCAGACTCATCTCCAGAACCACTTGATTCACAGCTGCTCACTTCGAATACATTGCTGTTTTCTTCTCTTTTAGAATCATTGCTTGTTTTTTGTCGGAAAGGAGTGAGATGAACACCTTCTTCCGAATTAAAATTGTAAGCATCGTTGGAAGTGATACAATCATCCAACTTTGTTTTGGAAACAGGTTTTGTAATTTTACTTTTGCTGCCTTTATATTTAGACACAAATTTTGATTTTCTCCTTCTGTTAGCTTTTCTCTTCTCTTCTCTTTTTCTTCTTTGTGCATCTCTATGCTTATTTTTAGTTTGTTCAGATTTATTCTCTAAAATGTCTCCATTTATTTTAGCAGATCTTTCTGGATGAATCAGCTTTGGTGATAAGTTAATTTGATCCTTGTTCCAGTGACAAACATTTTGTTCTACGTTTTCAGATATGTGCATGTTTCCTAGTGGGTCTACAAATCTAACTGTTTCCAATCCAAAAGACTGCTCTGACATAGGACTGATTTCAAAATTATCCAAGGTGTTGATCTGGCATAGATTGTTAAACTGTTTCTTTAAATTGCGACGGAGAGATACAGTTCTAGGTAAGGTATTATCGGCAGACTTATCTTCACTTGAATCTAAATCAAATTCCACTCTGTCTTGAGGAATAGTAGGTATTTGCTCTGAGAATTTAAAAAATAATTGAGAAAAATAGATTTACTTAGAGAAAATTTTAATTTCAAGGATCTTAGAATTCAAAGTTAAAAACAGAATAAATGAAAAGTCATTCTGTAGTTTCCCAACATTTATGGTGTATAAATAAAAATCTGGGGAACTTAACATTACCATTGATTCATTTGGCAATGATCAATTGATAACTTTTATCTGACCTGTGGAAGACTCTTATATGATTTTCAAAAATATTCTAACTTGGGGTTTTATGTGCCTCTCATTTAAAAAATAATTAGTAGTTTATCTGTATGTATAGGACTGAGAGGAAAAGAACGTCATATTCCAAAGTAGGACAAATAAATACACCAAGAAAGTGGGAGCTAAGTTGTCTTGAAAAATGAGTAAAATTGAGATAATTGGAAAGCCTTTCAGATAAGAAATATATGGGTTTGTTTTTTTTTTAAAGAAAAAAGTGAGGATATTTAATGCTGCTTTATTCAAATGCTTTACTAGTTCATGTAGATGACTGATTGATATTTGAGAATAGGGACATGTTGATTTAAAAGTGGAAAGAAGTGCATGGCTTTGCAGGTCAGCTTTGAGTGTAAACCTTAACTCTTACCATCTCATAACTTCTCATGAGATACTTTACTTCTTTGAATCTATATAAAATGGGACTGACTGTACTTGTATTGCAAGGCAGTTGTGAGGGTTAAGTGAGACAATATATGTAAAATGCCTAATACAGAGCTTGACACATTGTAGGACTCCGTAAACTGCAGCCATAGTTACACCCAAGGTTTCTAATTAAAAATTTGGCAAAATAAATGAACGGACTTTTTTTTTTTGGATATTTTATTGATTATGCTATTACAGTTGTCCCATTTTTTTCTCCCCTCCGCCCTATATGAATGGATTTCAAAACTCTTATTATTCTGTGTAAAATAAACACTTTATTTGAGCAGAATACCACGTAAGAAGATTTAAAAAGTTAAAAAGGATAACTGAAGAAACTTAATTATGTTACTTATTCTCAAAGAACTCATCTAGCCCTTAATCGTATTTTCAGATTTTCACTTGAATTACCTTCTATTTGGAATGATTCTCCTTGTCCTGGAGGGTGAGGTTCCTGAAGAGGGGCTTGCCTTAGAAAACACCATTGAAAACAGAAATTTAATTAATTATTATGTAATAAAAATAAATTGAAGATTTTCTTAAAATTAAAATTTTAATTTTCTTTAGCAGTATTTCATAATTCCATTCTAGATCAGTATATCTGTTTTACATCAAAGGAAACCCAAATCATTTATACTGATTACATGGAGACTGATTTGTTACGGCTAATATTCAACTCCTACTGGAATAATTAACATATCCAATTGGACAGTTCCTCCTTTTAAAACATATCATAACTTGTTATTTCATTTAACTGGAGAAACAGCCAATTAGAATTGACTTATAAAATATACTAAAGAAATGCAGTTTGATTACTCAACTCTTGAAGAGCCTGCTTTATCATTAGCTGAGTTGTGATTTTTTTTTGGTAGTACCTGCTTAACTACTGACATTAACACTGTTTATTTAAAAAAAAAAAATAGCTTATCCCACTTTGGTGCCTGGAAAGAAATTTTTTTTGCTCTAATGCTGTTACTGGCTGTTTCATTTTAATTATAACTTTATTCTTTAATTTTCACTTTTAGACATAAAAATTTAAATATAGGTTTAGGCAACAGAGTTATGGCAATAAACTAATAACAACTTTAGAAATTTTATAAAGACTCAACTACCTCTTCTTACTTTTAACCTGTTACATAAATATTTTATCAGATGTTAAAGTTCAACAGTTTTAGACTTAATTATTAAAATTAACATGGGGATAGAAATCATATTAGTGATTACTTCTATAAGGAAGGGGGTTATAGACTCAAAAGGCATATGAAGGAATGATTTGTGGCAGTAGTTCCTGAGGACAGTTATGGCCCCCTAGGGGATGTATGGCAATGTCTGTAGACATTTTTGTTTCTCATAACTGGGGGAGAGGATTGCTCTGGCATTTAGTGGGTAGAGGCCAAGGATGATGCTATATATGCTTAGGACGGCTCTCCGCAACAAAGAATGACCTGGCCTAAAATGTCATAGTGTTAAGACTGAGAAACCCCAGGCTGGGGTGATGACAATGCTCTATATCTTAATTGAGGTTTTGGTTTGACTATACATTAGTCCAGCTCCTTGAACATTTAATTAACATCTGTGCATTTTACTATGTAATTTTATCTCAGTAATTCATAAGCAGGCAAAGAACACTTGAGCCAAGAGATGGGCAAGAGGGTACGTGGGATCTGATTGTATTTAAGAATAAATTAGTTTAGCAAGACAGTGTTACAGTGCTGTTAAATGTTTTATTTCTTTTCTAAACAGACTATTTGTAGTACCAGCAAAATACCATCATTTGACTAACCAATCTTGCTTAGAATAAGAACTTGGTATAAGAAAACTATAACTGAATGGAATAATTTAAAAGTTGCTTATTCTTAGGCATCAAAAAAGTAATCATGAGAAAGATTTGGTTTGGTTACATGTTGTATAACAGAATTTCAACACATCAAATTTTCTTAGCTATATTCTCAGTGGTGAGAACATCAGACTCAAAATATAAGAATCAATATGATGCAAATTTCCTTTCATAAATGGATCACAAAATTACATCTCTTTTGGTATTAATAAGCATAATAATGAATTTGATACTAACGGTAAATCCTTCGCCGATAAATCCCCAGCATTGTTGTCACTATTGGAGCCTATTCCAGATGAACTTACTTCATGATTCTGTGATGTATTAAAAAAGAGAAGCCACTAGTAAGACTGAAATACTCATAACAAAGCATTCATTTATTAAAAAATAAACTTATTGACAAGTCTATTATGGTGCCAGGCACAGTTCTAGGAACTAGATCTATAACAGCTAAAAAAAAAGTTTAGTCCTACCCTCTTAAAACTTACATTCTAGTGTAGGGAGAGAAATTTTTTTAAAAAGACAGATATATACATTAATTTGAAGAAGAAAATACTCAGGGTGACTTTACAGACATTAATTGAGGTGGAACGCTCTTTTAGACAGGGTGACTTTTCATCTGAAATCTGAAGAATTCAAAAGAGCCAGCGATTGAAAGAGCACAGGAAGAAAAAGCCGTGGAAACAAGTACAAAGTCATGATGTAGAAAAAACCTTGCTTTGTTTAGAAAAGGCCACTGTGGTTGGGACAGAGGCCCTGAGGAGAAGAGTAAATGTGCGTGCAGAGGCCAGATAATGTGCAGCCGAGAGCCATGAGTTTGGATTGTAGTCTAAGTGTGATGGGAAGTCACTTAAAAGATCAGTCTGGCCATTGTGTGAAACAGACTGAAAGGAGCCAAGGGCAGGAGTTAGGGAGTCACAGTAGTAAATGAAACAAGACATGATACTAGCTAGGACTGGAATTCTGTGGCTATGGAGGTGACGCTAGGTGGAAGGTCTTGAGAATAATAAAGTGTGCTCAGACTGAATAGGGTGGAGGTGGGGACAATGAGGGAGAGGACTGCTGCTTATGATTTTTGAGTTGAACAAATGAGTGAGGCTGTTTAATTGAGATGGATAAGACTTCAAGAGGGAGCCAGGAGTATACAATATCTTTGACAGGGAGGGAGTTTTGCTTTGTACAAAATATGTTTGACATCCTTTATAAATATTTAAGTAGATATATTAGGTGTGTGTGTGTAGGTCCTAAGCTATAAATTTGTACGTTATTAGCAGATAGGCAGTATTTAAAACTATGGGAGTGGATAAGATGGGCCCAGGACAATTGACATTTAAAAGCCAGCAAAGGAGACTGACATGGAACAGTCAGAAAGGCAGAAACAAAACTAGAATAAAATGGTAAGAAAGCTAAGAGATAAAAGTATTTCTAGCATAGTGAAACCTGTGTTGTATATTACTTCAAGGTCAAGAAGAAAAAGTGACCACTGAATTTGGCAACATGGAGGTCTGGATGACCTTGACACACAGTGACGATAGAATGACATTGATGAAGGCCAGATAAGAGTGAGTTCAAAAGTGAATGGAAGCTGAGGAAGTGAAGACATTAAGTGCTCTGTTTTCTTTGGAAAAGTTCTGCTGTGAATGAGAGCAGAGAAGCAGATAGAGATGAGATCAGGAAGGGTTTCATTCATTTTCTTTTCCTTTGAAGGTGAGAGAGTCTAAAGCACATTTGTATGATAGCTAGAATGATTCAGCAGAGGGAGATAAATGATGGAAGAGAGTGCAAACTTTCAGGAGCAAAGTCCTAGGGGGAGGAGAAGAAGGGAACTGATGCACAAGGGGAGGGCTTGGCCTTTGGTGTGGGCAGCGACACTTAAGATGGAGAATATGAATCTAAATAAAGGCAGGTTTGTAGACTTGTGTTAGGAAGATGAGAGTTCCAGTACAATTCCTTAGATGTCATTCTAACTCAGTTCAGTTGTTCTTTTTTTTGGAATTTGATGCTCATATAATGTGCTAATGTTATAATGAGTAGGTTAAAACTGTTCATCAGAAACAAAACCAGAAATTTAATCCTGTTAAAAGTTTTACATTTATTATTAGTACAATTAATGTTCTAAACTAGTATTATTACTGGGTGAATAAAGGAGATTACTTACCTAGTGTGACAGAATTAAAAAACAAATTATTAAAATGATCCATTATAAAATAAAGGGAACAAAAGGCTATTAGAAATTAATTTCTGATTAATTAAAGCATCTTCTTATTAAAGCATTTTAAGCTTCTCCATCACTGCTAAATGACTTGCTAAACATGGAGGCACAAGTGTAGACTAATGGTTGAGAATGAGTGACATAGCAACATACTCTGATGTTTTAAATGCTAAAAATGCTTTTGCCCAGCCACTAACAATATTTTAATAGATACCAAAAAGTCACTGATAAATGCCAAAGGGCCTGCAATAACAGAGTTTTGCCCCTAGTGTTTTTGTGATTATCTCATGGGGTACTTATTTTATGTTATTCTATGTGTGATTTTAGCAAGAACTTTGGAATAGGAAAAGGAAGATTCAAATGTCTTTGTAAGAATTTTTTTCCTCACTAGTTGATAGAAAAAGGAAAAATAATTAGGAAAGATTACATTCTGAAAAAAAATGTTATTAAATCTAACTCTCACATGAAGGTAAAAAAAATCATATTTAGGGCGTAACCATGTGGTTTGGGAGCAGAGAGGGGGCTCTCCTGACTGTGCAGCTTAGAAAGCGGGAAAGCATGACGTAGCAGCCATGCGGAGCTACGGTGCATGCTCACTCCCTCCGTCCCTCTTTCTCTGCCACGAGGTTTGAAAGAATGCTGAAGGACTCCCACTGGCCGACCATGAGGAAGTGCCACACGGTTTTGGATTAAGAACGGGAGCCTAGCCGAGCTCTGGACTTCTATTTTCTTTCCTGAGATACGGTACCCCTGACTGGCCTGGTTTGGCAAGGGGAGGCAGGACTCTGTGTGTGTGTTTGTAGGTGTTTTAAAGGGACTTTGGGATTTAATGGTGACATTCCGCCCTTACTCTAAATCTGTATAACTTTTGAATAAATGGTTCCTATCCTTTAAAAAAAAAGAAAAAGAAATCATATTTAATCTTTATAAAGGTAATTCTCTACTATACTGTATGTGAATATAATACCTGTGTGTGTGTGTGTACATACACACACGCACATTCCATATATCACACATAGGAAAACTGTGGAATCACTTTAGCTGCAGGGAAGCAAGAACTCTCACTGACTCCTGTCAATAGGTGACTTAAATTCCTTTCCCAGGTCCATATCCCTACCCTAATCACTATGGTCTGGCTTTCTTCTCTTGTCTCCTGCTAACACAGGTATCTTCACTGGTACAGCAAGCAAATGGTCCCCAGGAAAGAAAGTAAATTGTTCTGTTAACACCTGACACTCAACACTGCTTTTCTTTCTCTGCCCTGTGAGTTTCCCTGGTAGTGGCTTCTGGGAGAAGGAATGACAAAACTGGCTCATCACTGCTCTTCTCTGGATTAACATGCAATGAGGCACGAGGAATATCCTAACCCAAGTTTTCTCCATGTCTGTGATATTGTGGCTGGGTCTTCTGCATAACCTTGGACACAAACAGAATCAGATTAAAAATGTGGACAGAAAAATGTTCAGGATATTTCTTGCTTGGGAATTAATGTATAGTCTTCATTTAGCCAACTAGTAGGTAAAAATGATTCTCTAAAGCACTTAAATACATTCTGCCCCCAAATCAAGGTAGTTCATATAAAACCCCACTGGATGTAGCAAAACTATACAGAAAAGCTGAGATTCATAGCACCAATTAGCAGTTACCAGTAATTAAGTTAAACATCATCGATGTAAACTACTAATTCATAGCTTTACTATTTTTCCCTAAAAAATTCAGCCTTTGTAATGAAAATACCTGAGCAGGTTCTTCTGTTTGTTGAGATATAAGTTTTTCTTTCAATGCATATAACTGGTATGTGAGGTAGTAACATTCTCTTCTCAGCTGTAGTATGATGTCTTGGGCTTCTCTCACTTTGGATTTTTCATTTTCCAAAGCTAAAACTAACATTTTGTTGTTGTCTTGGTAGTTTTTTAGCAATGTAGAAGTGTTGGCTACAAGAGGATAAAAATTTTTTTTATTAGTTATTAATTCCAAACTTAAAAAGTGATGTAAAGAGACAACAAGAAAATCTTACTGATTATTTGGCATGGTGGAGCTATAAAAGACTTTCGCTTGCCAATCTCTGCCAAGTTTTTATTCCTTTTCTCTTTCATTCGTTTCTTTATGTCTTCAAGACTATCTTGAAAGGACTTTTTGAGGTTCCTTTCCTTGGCCATCTTCTGCCTATAAATTTAAAGCAATAAGCAATATTTCATTTTTCTAAAAGATAGTATCGAATATAAAACACGCTTGAAAACATAGGCTGTTCATAAAGAATGATTAAATACAGACTTAGTAACTGAAGAATTAGCTCCAAGTACATAGCTAACCTGGTAATAACCTGGATTTTGTAGCTTTTAAATCTCGTTAATATTTTGGGCATAATATTATCCCCCTTGGGTACTTTACAGGGAAGGTTTTAATAAATATGGATTTCTAACCCAAAGATTGTAATATACCACTTATTTATTCTTTAACAAATACTCATTTGGGGCTTAGTATATAGCAGGCACTATGGAAAATAATATTATATTTTGATATTATTATTTATGTTTCCTATGGGCAATGTTTATGACCAACGTTTAACGTTTATTAGACTTATTGCATTAGTTCAGAGGCAATCATATATCTGGGTTCCAGTTTTTCTCTATATTACTAATTTATCAGATTAGGTCATGTGATTACTTCTCTCTCCCACTCTTTTTTAACCCAATATTGTTTAAGATATGTACATACTCTTAAAGTAACAGTGATCTTCAGAGGTTTAGTTGAATTCTGCAGCACTATATACAATTTTAATAGGCTATTATAACAATGATAGAGCTAGAACCAGGAGGGACTGGGGCACAGGAACATGTCAGTTTCCTCAAAGTTATTCTAAAACTCAGACCTGCTAACACCCAGTGCATTGTGAATATGGCAAACCAGACATTAAATAATGACTGTTTTACAATACTTCAAAGTAGCAAAACGTGCATTGACAGTGGGATATGCTACGGAGTATATTAATACATAAGTATAATTAAATCTTTGATGTGGCAAATCATATAGGCTTCAGTCTTCTGCTCCTAAGCATGTCAAACTACTTTTCATGAACATTTACCCTAGATTGCACTTTTGTAGATCTTACTATTGCAAAAATAATTGTTTCCTACAACAATCTATGTACACAATTTTCACTACAAAGGCTACCTTCATCTCCTCTTAGACAAAAATTCCTGACACGTACATATTCTTGAGCATTTTCTTCAGTTCTTACTTATTTTCCTCTATGTAGTGTCTGGGGTCTTAAATAAAGATATCGTAGATCTTAATTAAATATTTCCTTTCTGCCAGTATCAATACATGATATACTGGGATGTTCCCAGTAGAGAAAGCACAACTATTTTTAAAGCACTTGTGTTAAGTGAGTTGTATAAAACAATGCACCACAATGTAGTTTTTTAAGTTCCAACTGGAGATATTTGAGAGTCATACAGATTAAATATCCGATCAAGTTAATTTAATTGTGGCATTTTAAAAACAAGTGTTAGTACTAACAGGGAAGGGGTGTGGCGGAAAGCACGAATGAAAACAAGTTATAATGCGAGATGACAGTCTCTACCTGTATTGTTAAGGGGTCTGGATTTTTAAAAAATATCCTAGAATATTTGATCTCCGTCACTTTCATTCACTCTTGCTGTTGAGGCACCCAGGTGGGGCACTGGTCAGGCCGGTTTCTCCAGGGCAAACGACCAAGCAAAAGCGGAGGGACGCACAAAAAACAGCTGCTAGTTTGTGTGCCCTTACATTGGGCCTGGCTTTTAACTACCGCAAGTGCTTTATTTGCACATCACTTAATTCACACCATCCTACAGGGCAGGAAGTTTGGTAACTTTTTTTTAACAGAAAAGGAAACTGGATCACTGGGAAGCGCGGGTCGCGGGGCAGGGCAGAGAAATACACCCGGTCAGGCCGACTCCACACCCTGAGTTTTTGGCCACCGAAATCTGAACATCAGAGAGATCCTCCGGAAAGAGGAACAGGGGTTACGACGCCTCTGATCCACACTAGAAAATCCTGAGGCCTCTTTGTCCGAGGGACTTCAGGAAAGGCAGCGGGGCGGGGGGTGGGTACCGCCTCCCACAGGTACGTCCACAACGATACCTTGGCCAGCACTTTTGCCGCAGCTGCTCCCCTGCTCACATTCCAAGGCTCTGCGAAACTGTTCCGCGGAGCGTGCGCCTCGTTTCTGGATCTCCAGGTCTAAAGCACCATCTCCCATCAACCTCGGACTGCCGCCACCACATTCGAAATTCGCATTCGCGCCCACCCATTGGCTGGCGGGAAGGCGGTCACGTGAGGTGAAGGGGCAGCCACTGACGCAGGCAGGGCCCCGCCCCTCCGGGCGTCCTCGCGTGACGCATTCTCGTCCTGCATTTACATCCGGGCATCCACAGCCTCCCTGCAGGGGTGGAGCCTGATGTCCGGCCCCCGTCAACCTGCCTACACTTTTTGTGCTCTGAGTTGTTGGTTTTTAGGGGTGGAGCTGCTCCCGGACCTTTGAGGGGTGGGTCTCTTAAGGAGTCCAGAAGCTTCCTGTTTAGTTTTGCGGTGTCCCATCTTCGAGGTTGTGCTCTAGGGTTCCCTCTTGTGAGAAGAATCTCCGTAGGTAGTTGCACGCCCAAGCAGTCGAGCTGCAACACGGACGCAGCTTTTAGGGAGCAACAACAGAGAGCAAATTTTGGATTAGCGGGGTATTGTTGGGGAAGTTGCAGGTACTTTTAAGTATTCAGCTCCAGGTTCTTGCGCTTGCCTGGCTACTTCTGGCTCTTCAAGCCTCAAGAAATGGCACCAGCATTCATTCAGTTACCGACCCGGAAGTCTGGGGAATCTTCCTTACTAATTTTTTATTGTCCTTTAGCCTTTCATCGTCCAGTCAGCTAGTCCTGTCAAATCTACTAAGTAGTTCTCACGTCCAAACCCCACAGTTTTCCATCCCCTAATCCAGCTTACTTCCTTTCTATGTACCTGCTCTGCTGACTACTCCCTTACGTTCTTCATAGAGTGGCATTTAACAAAGCAAATATGATTGACTATGAAACTTAAAATTATGGCTGCCCACGGCATTTAAGAACTCCTACGTGTTTGGTTCTTAAAGAGCCCCGTGGTTCCTGGTTCCACCTCTTACGAATTTTCCTTCATTTCTTTGTAACCTTTCCTGTTTTTGCCCATGCTGTTCTGTTTGTCAAGAAGAGTATTTTCTCCCCCTGGGCCCACTTACTCTTACGCAGGGTGCAGGCGTCGCTGCACAACTAAATTCTTCCAGAAACCTTATTTGTCCCCCAGGCTCTGTTCATAGCCTGTTTCGTGCTTCCTTAGTGCCATGCACTCTCCCTTTGGTATTTCTTGTAGCACTGAATTGTCGTTCATTGCCTATTTATTCAAGTGGCATAAGGGTAGGAACTATAGCTACCTGTTCATGGTTAGATCTTTAGCATCTGTTTAGCAATTTGAAGTTGGTAAATAGTCACTGGGAAAATAAAACAATGGATAAGTAAAACCTAAGCAAGTGCTTTGAATTTAGGTATTCAATTTATTATAAAGTTGTTTTCTAAAAGATAACTAACATTGAATTAGTGGAGTAATCACATTGTAAGGTATAAAAATGTTGAATCACTATATTGTACACCTGAAGCTAATATAACCAATATAAGATTATATGCCAATTCTACTTAAATAAAAATAAATTTAAAAAAAGATAACTAATATTTACCCCCTCACCCCAGTCTAAGCCTCACCTCAGGCCTTCTTGGTTTAAGTGGAAGAGATTAGAACATCCTTCTGCAGCCAACAACAACATGTTCTCCAAGTGTCATCTACCAAATTACCTCTGTTAGTCTTCAGCTTGCTACACCTGGGCAGTGTGGCTCATATGTGTAGAAGAATCAAAAAGGAAGGAACAGACAGATTTTTTAAATCACTTCAGGCTAGAGGGTATGAAGTGGAAGCTGAGAGCAGGGCTGGATTCATGGACATGTGGCCTGTTCTTAAAAAGGCCCTGCAGTTGCTTTAATGCTCTGCTCTTGCCATCTTGAAATGCTTAATAATTCATCTTTGAACTTATGACTTGCAAGTGAAGTCTGATGAGACGATGGAGCATGCACATGAATACGAGAGATACATATAATGTGTGTGTCCATCCCTTCCTTTGGTGCCTTATTACCATACAGTGTTCAGGATGCCCACTTACTTTGTACTTGGACCAATGTGTTCAGAAGGGCTTCACCCTGGGTTTAATGCTCTGCAGCCTTCTTGAAGTTCTTACCAATTTTATCTTTGAACTGTGTACTCACTCTGAATCTCATTGAACTTTCATGCTTTTTAGCCTAAAGAGACTATTAAAACCTAATCTGAGATTCTTTATTACCAGATAATTTTTAAAAACTAAAATTGACTTTATGGAGCCAATAAAGCCCCTTGGATATTAATAAAAGTTTAACTGAAATATCATATCTAAAATGTGCATAATATTACTATTCTTGTCATATGTATTTAAAAAACTTTAATGAGACTAGACATTTTACAAATATCTTAGTGTTACTAGAATATCTTTGGCAAAAATGGGTGACTATAGAGTGAGAATTGTTTTTCAATAAAAAACTACTGTGTACCCATTATCAGATTCTAGTCCTGTTTATTGTCTTTGAGGTTTTATTACCTACCTGCAAAATGGACTGGATCCTGAATTCTTCTAGTTTCCGCTAATACCTGGCTACAACTCTCCAAACTAACATTCCAATTTTCTCCCACCCAGTGTTGGTGACTTGGAATCACTAAAAACTAAAACTTTGTTCTTCCCCACACTCTAACTAGCTTAAAGGGGCACAACTCAATATAAACTTCAGAGACATCACTACAACAGACCATAAATGTGCCATCTTCATGCCAACCTTTGTGTAGGCCACTCAGAGAGTTCAACAGAATAGCCCGACATTACCAGACATTCAAACTGTGAATCAGGAAAATTCATCGGGTCGAAACTGTCATCCTTATTCTGCCATCTAAAGATGTTTTGAACTCAAATCCAGAAAATTTAGACTCAGAAACTAAGTTTATAATTTGCTCCAACTACTAACCTTTTTTTCTTTCATTTTCACACAAATACATCTTATTAAATACCTGATTGCTCACACTATATGGTTCTACTTAGATGGAAGCTCATCTGCAATAGCACCTCTTGAAGGTATGAATGTATAGGAAAGAACATAGTATATATAGGGTTTGTACTATTTGTGGTTTCAGGCATCCACTGGGGGTCTTAGAACGTATCTCCCTCCCCATGCCTACTTAAGGGAGACTACTGCATTTTAAAAATCCATAGTGGAAGCAATTTGAAACATGTAGTAATTAAACATCCCATTAGAAAGTGGTTATTTCCCTTATCTCTTTTCTAAAGTATGTTATTCTCTTCAAATATTGGGAATTACTTATTGCTATGATTTGAATGTTTGTTTTCCTCCAAATTCACATGTTGAAATCCTAATGCTCAATGGGGTGGTATTAAGAAGTGGGGGTCTTGGGAGATTCTTAGGTCATGAGGGCAGAGTCCTTATAAATGGGATTAATGCTCTTAAAACAGAGACCCCACAGAGCTTTCCAGTCCCTTCCCGCATGTGAGAACATGGCAAGAAGTCACCATCTATGAACCAGGAGACCCTCATTAACCACTGAATCTGCCAATGCTATGGACCTGGAATTCTGGGCCTCCAGAATTGTGAGAAATAAATTTCTGTTGTTTATAAGTCACCCAGACTATGGTATTTTGTTATAGCAGCCTGAATGAACAAACACACTTATTAAGAGAAATAATTCATAACATGTTGATAATATCCTGCAAATAAAGAGGAAAAGATATACATAGTACTTAATCTAGTTGAGAAAACAAGGTCCGGACCTATGGAAAGTCGTGTAACAATTATTTAATAACCGAGAAACCTAATGACCTAAGATAATATGGAAATGAATATTGCCAAGTGAGAATTAGAAACTGAATGTTGCTAGTTTGGAAATTGAAGTGATGGAGTGACTTTAATGAAGATTTTATTCATTCACAGAACAAATGTATTTTAAACACTAAGATAGAGACTTCTCTTGCCCACCTGATATCCCTTTTTCTTTTTCCTCTTTGTAACAGAATTTCTATATTGTTAGGGTAGCAATGTACTCAGTGATAATAAACATTTGAAACCTCCCTTTCACATGAATGGCTAATGTGAATAGAAGAACTCGTATAAGGGACTACATAAATTCTGGGACATAGTTTCTTAAGCTTGGAGCTTAAGAAGAGTCAAAATCCTAAATCAACTATAGCAAAAAAGGTTTTCTTTTTCATGCCACATTTTATCATGCTGAACTTACTTGTTTCAATGTCTGTCCTTCCTAAAATGCATAAGCTCTTTGAGGATAGGGACTGTGTCTATTTTGTTTTATACTGTATCCCACAAAAGGTACAAAATGAATATTTATTGCATGAATGAATGAACGAACGAGTGAATGAATGAATGAAGCAATGACTGAACTCTGTGTTGAGAAGGGTTCCGAATTAATACTATACTCTGGGAAAATAATGTCCTTGTCAATTTATTTTGACAGTCATAGGTATGCCATAGGGAAGGAGACACACATATGCTGGAGATGTATTGTTTTTATAAAGAATTGTTATTAACACAGAGCATAATGTTATGCTATTTTATTGCTGTTTGATTTTGTTATGCATTGATATAATGAACTAGTGAGCACTTGTATATCAGTAGAAGAGTCATAAGCATAAAAGGAATAATAAGAATGTTAAAGTTGGAATAAAATTAGTTTGCTTTGTATAATCTTTTTCAAATTATACATTTTGGAAGTTAAGTGATTTACTAAAAGCCTCGCAGTTTCTTGAAGTGATTTCTTGTGTTTTTCCCCTGCAACATGTTCCTGCCTCATCTCATTAACCACCTTAGCTCACCTAATTTAGCTACCTGTTACAGAGCTATATGGCTAATTATTCCAGCACAAGGGAGAGATAGAGACAATATTGTCTGAAGTTTCAGTTGCTCTCTTCTTCCAATATCCTCACATCATTTTTCATTAAGTGAGATTAATAGTAAGTACACAAAGACTGAAACTCTGATATGGCTATTCTTTCCATTTTTAAAAACGTTTTTATTTTTATTTGTATTTATTTTTAGAGAAGGGGAAGGAAGGGAGAAAGAGAGGGAGAGAAACATCATTGTGTGAGAGAAACATTGATTGGTTGCCCCTTGCACGTCCCCAACTGAGCATGTGACCCACAACCTAGGTAGGTGCCCTGACTGCGAATCAAACCGGCGACCTTTAAGTTGGCAGTTAGGCGCTCAATCCACTGAGCCACACCAGCCAGGGCAATTCTTTTCATTTTTAAAAACTTTTCCGAATCATACACACTCAACTATACATTTTGATTAGAAACATATACATTCATTTCCATTATACAAAATATGCCCAAGTATCTACATTTTGGTTTATCCTTGGAAATCTTCATTCCATTTGATATTTTTTCCAATTTCTTTTGTGAACAACTTGCTTCAGATAAACAGAATTTTTTCTAGTCCTACAACTGCTGAAAGACTAGAATGGAAATACTCATTGAGAGAAGGTAATTTTTGCCTTAAGATGGCACTGTGCATCAGAGTAAGAGAGGGGCTGACAATTGAGAAAGAGGCGAATGGCAAAGGAGGTGTGACAATTAGAATATGATTTCTAGAGTAGTCAAGAGATGCCCACACAGTTGAAAAACCCCAAACTAATTAATTCTTAGATTTCCTGTGGCAGTGCTATTATATTAGCATGGCTAGTTACATATGAAATGTATCAGCTTTATGTGCAATGTGTTAACAATAGGAAAGAATCAGAATTTATTATTTTCCTCATCCTTGTGTTTTAAATATTATTTTGCTCAAATAGAAATGCAGTGTTTATTAATAGCATCAGATTTTGGTCACTATTTAGTATGGAGTTATAATAAAAACAACTTACAGTTAACCTGAGATGTAGAGCATACTATTAAATCGCCCCAGTTGCAAAACATTAAATAGTGAATGATTCCTATTAACAGTGGTTGGCTAACTGTCGTATTGGGAGGATGGAAATGTGCACTGAGGGAAGGTAAGTTTTGCCTTACTGAAGAGACAGATGGGATGGTCAGATATTGAAACTTTTTCACTGGGAAATTTGGCAAAGACACAGGGACACGGGTCTTTGTTTACCTCAGCGAACTTTGACCTCTCCTCTTTATTAGTTCTGCGGGTGATTCTGATATTTAGCAGATCTTTATGTGCATAGAAATCACCTGGGGATATTGTTGAACTGCAGATTCTGATTCAGTAGATTTGAGGGTAAGCCTGACATTCTGTGTTTCTAACTAGCTTCCAAGTGTTGCCAAGGCTGCTCGTCCAAGACAGTGATTCTAAAATTTGGTGTACACTGGAATCATCTGGGGACTTTAGAGATTTCTATTTAGTACCACCCCTAGATATCTTGATTTGGTGAGTAGATAGATGGAGTGAAGCCTAGATTCTAAGGGGTTTTTAAAAGCTTCCAGGTGATTCTAACGTACAGTTAAGCCTGAGAACCACTGCAGTAAGTGACCAATTCAAGGATACCTGGTCTTTGGCCACTCATCCTCTTGACCACTTAGGTTCTAATTCCCCTTCTGGAGACTGATCTACTTTCCTGTCCCCATCTGGGAACAGATCTATTCCACATCTTATTCAAATCAGGCTAAGGTGAACTTCCTAAGATTTCCTTCCTGAAGCAGGTTTTTCCACCCAAATACCTTGGGCAGGAAAGAGGGGAAGCTCACAGGTTCTTTCTGAGTCTTTTGTGTCTTAATAACAAGCTTAAAATCAATATTCCAAAGGGCAAAACTTTTGGTACCCTTCATTAAGAAAAAAGGACATTCTCATACATAGCCTTAGCACTGTGATCAAAATGAGAAAATTTTACATTGATGCAACACTGTTACCTAATGCACAATCTATATTTGAATTTCAAATTAAAATTAATCATAATGGCATAGGTAAGTGAAAATGGGTGTGTAGAAATAATTTTAGGTGGGCTAGTACTTTAAAAAAGTATTTATACATTAGAAAATATTATACTTAACACATTATAAGTAAATAATTGCACAGGTTACCTTCCTTTTAAGCTTTAAGAATCAAATCTTGTCTGAATAATTTTATTTTTACTAAGTTTTAATCTTTTTTTTAAAAGGACAACTGTTATTAATTGGCAAGTAGCTCCTTTCTTGAATATAATGAGGAAAACCATCAGTACCATATAAATGCAAATTATTATAATAAATATAAGGCAAAAGGGCATAGTAATAATTTGTGGTTTTATTCTTTGGAAGCAGTCAGGAGAATATTAGCATGAATTCTGTCACCTATCTACTTCCTTTATCGTGTTCCTAAAATCTCTGTTCATAAAACTTCTTAGAGTACAATTTAAGTTGAGCATTAAATGGACTGTTAATGGCAAATTATTTGTAAGTATCTATCCTAAGTTTTTTTTAAATGAACTGAAACTTACTGTGGAATGTCTTTGTTTTTCAAGTATTTTCTTTTAGTTGTCTTTAATACTACTTTCTGACTTTATAAAACTTTGCTTTTTGCCCTTTAAAATTTTCTAAATATAAACTGAGTTAAAACAGTGTTACAAAATCTGCAGCTTCATCAAAAGGCATCACAACATTTCTCATGGCAGGAAAGGATCCTGTTTGTCTTTTAGTTGCTCCTCAGCAGGTGTGTGGTAGGCCCTACAGACTGGCTCCAGCGGTCTAGTCATTATACCTGCCTTCTGCATCTTGAGGGTGGAGGGTATTATGCTGCCAATTGAAATATTGCCACTGAGATCAGTAAAAAACCTCTTTGCTGTGTTGGAACTCATTAGCGTGAGTGCCAGCAGGTGGATGAGAATTCGGGCCCATCAGTAGGTGTCTTCTGAGTAGGTTTTCTGAAATAGTCCTGCTATTCCAATACCTAAAATCTGGTTTGTACTGGTCAAACCTGGATGCTTGGTCTAAAGAGAACTGTAGCTTTAAGGTACGCATACTCTTAGCTGTCTATATTCAGCTTGGCTGTGCTGTCACAGAACTCCTGAAGCTTCCAGACATGCTCCATGACTTATTATCCAGTTGCCAGAAAGTTTATCTTCCTGGATACTGTTCTGTAAGTGGTTGACAATGGCTACCAGGGCCATGGAGAAAACCGTGACCTGGACACACTGGGTCAGACCAAGGGTGAAGAGCTGGTCCCAGCAGGCCTGCACCTGGTTGGTGTAGCAGTCCTGCCCACATGCCTGAATGACTGGGACTGACCCAGCCCAGTGCATGGGAAGGAAAAGTAGCAGAAAGTAGACTTGCAAATGAAGTGTGTGTTGAGGTAATCTGGAACTGGGCTGAGCATTGTGAGCCTAAATGGGACGTGAGTGTGTGAAGGGTGAAGGTCTTCCACTGGTCTCTGCTGATGACATGGACGTGCCCTCCTCTAGAGCTGAGGTTACCTGGGTGCATGGGGAGCGGCCGGTTGTTCCCAGAGACTCTGGCCTCTGTGTATACAGAAACCTTAACCCCCTACTGTGTCCCCACTCTGTGTTGAATCAGCACCTCCATATCTGTAGCCATGGGGAAGCAGGATCATTAGAGAACGTCAGGATTTGGTACAAAAGCGGCCTAGAAGCAGGTGGTGTCACCAGTGGTACCAGGGTGGAGGGCAGGGTGTGGGGAGGCCTTGCTCCCAAGGTTGGTGGATGGTTGGAGCCCCAGGGGCATGAGCTCATAGGAGAGCAGGAAGGGGTGAGGGAGAGCTAAGACACCAAGATGGGATTGGGGTCGCTGTGGGCACTGAAATGGGCGTATTACTGTTTTTGTCAGTGAAAGGTTAGAATTCATGACCCTGGTTTCACCAATGCCACCTTTGCACTTTTTTTTTAAGGGTGGAAAATTGATTTACGAAGGCTTAAGAAACACTGAATATAATTAAATTATAGTTCAGAGTGAGATACAATTTAATAATAAAAACTTAATTCTCAAATAAAAGTTGTTGGGGAGACCATGACATTTCCTAACACTTGATTTTAATACATTGCACTAGTTTTCTAAAACAACTCGGGGGAACCAATTATTACAGTAGAGGGAGTATTTATGAAAAATATGACATCGGGCATATTATATATTTAAATATATATGTATGTATCTCCCAAGATTATATGAATTAGGATACAGGTGTAGTATATCTCAACAGCAGTACTTGAGTGCAAAGTTTGAGACTCGGGTTTATAAATGCTTTTCAAAGTATTGGGTTTGGAAAAGGTGCAGACATCCTGTTTTCAAAATCTGAAGTTTTTCTCAGACCTGAATTAAAAATTTTAACTGTCACAGAGGAGGCAAAAAGGGAATGTGGGCATGGTGCAGATCAGCCTGGCCCTGTTCATTCATTGGCAAAGGCACTAATGGGTAACCCTGCATTGTACCTAGGAAAACGGGTGCGTGAGTTGATTCCAGCTGTGATGACTCTGCACCATTAGCAGACAGCTGTGCCTGAAGCCAGATGTAGACACTGAAGACCGAACCACAAAAATGATCAAACATCCCCCATATTCTGGCTGATAGGAATGACTGATGCCTCTTGACTAATGATAGCTTTGGCCTCACTCCATTCTTCTCACCTTCTACCTAGGAATTTTTCAGCTACCCAGTCACAGAATTACCCCATTTCCAGATAACATCCAATCTGGAGCAAAGCCCTGCTTTCTTGAACTCTCCCCAAAATCACCTCACACAATCCCAAATCCTGTAAGTCCCTTCTAATGCCTGTCTGTGAAATGCCCCATGTTTCCGCATGCGTGTGTTCTCTATTGTTGCAGCAAGTCAAGGAACCCAACTGTGTTCTACTACAGGTGTGTTGGAGAACATTGGCAAGCATCAGGAACATTCTATGGGTGTTGTTCCTTTCCCCACCCCTTTGCTGTTAGAATAGAAGCTGATTTCTTGATACTTCTAAGATCACAACATTCTGACCAGGTTCTTTGTTAACATTGTAACCCACTGCTTTGTCTTTTCATACCGCCAAATTTTTATAAGCATTGAAAACATCTTTGTCTTGTTAATTATGGGGTTTTTCTATTTGTAGCAAAAGTGGCTTTTTAAAGTGTGTTCAAGATTCGTAGTTGGTCCATACCTGTGAGAGAATTCCCAAAGGAACTTGGGTGTTGTATGTCCATGGATGCGTATTCATGGATGATGTTCATGGTTCACTACCTTTATGTGCACAAACTGCTGAAGAGTGACTTTTTGCACAAAGCTTTTCTTTCAGCTAATTCTACCCCTAGAACACAATACACAGCAGTATCAGGTACCCAGTAGATTTATGACACTTTATGTAGGTACCTACATTCAGTGGCCCTTAGTATTTGAAGGCTGTTGCCAAGTTAAGACATGCTACAATGTTATTCATGAATCTTATTTCAGAATTACACAAGCCCTCATAAATTCTATTAGATACTGGGGAAATACACATTTCAAGTAAAAACATAATCTTTGTTTGAATGTGTTTTGTGATCTGTTTGCATAATTAAAGTGATTGCGTATTCATCCCTCTCATGCGTTTCTTGTTAGTGCACCATTCTCCCACCCCTCTAAATTTCTGGATGGAAGTGTCTCCCTTTTGTGAGTCAGCCAGTCTGGAAGGTCGGAAGAGCTGAAGGAAGGAGGCCCAGGGGATTATTATATGACATGAATTGCTAAGTGATAACTCTGCTGTATCATTTTATCATTCTTTTGGGATCAGAATTAAGATGGGGTAAAGGAGAAAGTCTGAGGAAGAAAAAGTTTTTGCAGCTAAAACTGTTATCACTCGCTCCTACATAACATTTCAAATACTGAATACTCTAAAATCACCCCATTTTGATGCTAACAGGGAAGAGAGAGAATCAGCAATGTGCAAAACAATTAGAACAAGATTTTGAGAGTCTTACAGAAAACCAATTCTGTTTTATTTTATGAGAAAATATAAACATTATCTTAATTAAAACCCTTTGAACTGTCATGAATTGATATTAAATGTAAAAAAAGTTAGTTTTAAATTATTAAGCCTGTTTTAAGAGAGGGATTGGTTTTACAATCTGGAAATTTTTTAAAAAATTAATAAGATCACTACTTACTTCGGCAGCTCATATACTAAAATTGGAATGATATAGAGAAGGTTAGCATAGTCCCTGTGTGAGGATAACATGCAAACTCGTGAAGTGTTTAAAAAAAACTAATGAGATCACCGAAGATATTCCTCTAAACAGTTTTATAAAGAAGAGGACAGGACAAATATCTATAATTTTTAATATTCTCATGTTAAAATGTTATTAATAATTTAATATAATTAACACATTATTTTGAGTAAATAGAATACTTTAAAACTAGTTTTTTCTTTTGTCTCATCTTTTTAAAGGATGTTTTTATTGTTTTGACTATATCAAATTTTTAACCTTACTTATTTTGAAACACTTTCAGATTTATAGAAAATTTGCAAATGCAGTGAAAAAGATCCAAAGTTCTATATATAGATTCTCCAGGTATTAGCATTATCTATATTTGCATTTTAGCTCTGTCTCTTTCTTTCTACATTCATACAAACATACATACATGCTACTGTGGGTTTTGTTTTTTTCCTGAACTACTTCAAATAAATTCAATATATGATGCCTATAACCTCAATATTTTGAGGTTATTTACAATGTAAAAATCAAAATTATGAAGTTGACATTTATCTAACATTACTATTTAATCCACTGTTTCCACTGGAAGTTTACCTGTTTTCTCCAAATTTTTCTTAATGGGTTTAAGATCCAATGCCAGGATCATGCATTACATGTAGCTGTCATTCCAATTTGGAATAGTTCTAAATCTTTGTCTTTTATAACCTTGACATTTTTAATGGGTAAATGTCACATTGCAGGTTCTCTTTTCCTTTGGAGTTGCCTGATGGTTCCTCATAATTTATGCATTTGGAACAAGAATTGAATTACTTTTTAAAAATTTCTATTTTTGTATATAGTTATAATATAGATAATTTATCAGAAGAGTAGTACACGTGTAAATTGATAAACAAATGTAGGTATATGCTCAATATATTTTTTTTTTACTGATGATGATACATGAAGATAAAGAGTTGGAGGCCACTGTGCTCAGTGATAAATGACGGTAACTGGCCATAATCTAGGAGCTGAATCCTAGAAAGAGGAGAAGGAACATTTCAACTTGGAAATTGTGGGAGCCTAGAAACCTTGAGCCACTGAGTTTTCCTGGTTCTAAATAAGTACATAATTCTAAGTTTTGCATCACTGTGTGATCAGATGCTTTATTCCAATTTAAAAACTTGGTTTAACATTTCGTTATGTAGAAATTCTAAGACCTGTGTTTTTGCTTAATTTAGATCTTGATTTTAATGGCTGTCATAGTTGAAAAAGTTCCTTCCAGCCATATGTAAACCCAATATGTAAATGGAAAAACTATATCCTTGACTCTGCTTTCTAAATTGTACTACACATCTTTCAAAGATAATCTAAAAATTATGTAAACATTTTTGTTAAAAAATAACTAGGAAATTTTCATCTTTTGAAAGTTCATAACTTAAAAAATTTTAACACTTAGATTTAACATCCATTGAAATTATTGAAAGTTTGTAACAAGTGAAAACAGTTCTTCAGGTGACTTAAGTGTGCATATATTAAAATTTTTGGAAACAACAGTATAAAATAGGGAAACACTTTCAAACTTCTGTTTTCTAAAGACTTTCTCCATAGCATAAATATCTTTCAAGAAATAGTTATTTTCACATTTATTGTTAGGTTGAATTTTTTTGTGGTGTATCACATTTTCATCTTCACAAATTGTCAGTATAACACAGGTCAGCATAGGTGGACCAGTTAATTTTTTTATGAGAAAAATGAAGAGCTCATCTTTGAGTCTGCCAACTTTTAAAGACTTTTCCAGTCTTACCTGCAATCCTCTGTGTGATTGCTTTAGTGGGTGCTGTGGTACCCTGCTCACAGTCCTTCACACTATGTTGGTGGCTGAAAGGGCATTCTCTAGGTATTGCACTCAGTGTAAGAAAGATGCCTCACCCAAGTTCACCTCCCTGCTACCCCAGGGCAGAGCTCATTCAATAACCGGTCAGTGCTGGATATATAGGAGGCCTGGTCAGTTTGCTGCAAGGTGGGACAACATTGAAGGGCCACCCAGGTCCAGAGCTCTCCATGGGAATGATTGATTGTGGTATCTCAGTTCCATTTTCCCCTCTCTCTAATCCTGCCTACCTCACTTCCCAGATAGTTGAGCCTGAGAGCACTCTCCAATAAAATTTCTATATGCAACTCTCCTCAGAATCTGCTTCCCAAGGAACCTGATCTAAAAATGTACCCTCTGCAAAGGAGTGCCAGGAGTTCCCTACATTTTAAAATGTCTCATTTTTATAAAGCTAACAATACCCATGATATTCTGTAGCATTTTGCTCTCTCATGGCTTCACTGTCTTGCTGCAGTAGCTTGCCTGTAAATGACAGAAGGAATGCATTTCATGTGGGGGGACTTACCTGTATCCTTGCTTGGGAATTGTTTTATTCCAATTCAAAGAGTTGCCCACAATTTTCTACATGTCATAATTTTTTCTAAAAGAATTTATTAGTGAGGGAAAATATTATGTGGTACTTTTTTAATGGCTCTTCCAAAGTGTGTTTCTTTTCAGTGTATTTTATCATTGGAAACAGAATCCAGACAATACCATAAGCTGAAAGGTATTAGAAACATCAGTGCTTCATTCAAATATATAGCAAACCTTCAACACTTTGTAACTTGTTCCAACATTTGTTTCTTCATTCTTCTATAATGCTTTCCATATATCATCCAACAATATTTGCTGACAAAGATACATTTTAGGTTTCACCACATGAAACCTTTTTGGAGGGAATTATTTCAGCCATTTTAACTGTGACAGAACAAGCGTCTCCCCAATGGCTGTGGCTCTGCTTTTTACCTTTGCTTTAAAACGAGAAACCTCAAAAGAAGCTTCTAAGTATTTATTACATTTTACAACACTTTGTAAAATTCTATATTTAGTGTTGCATGACTTTATCAATCCTTGAAAAATCGTAATGGGTTTTCTTCAGGTTTGAGATGCTTATTTTTAACATATTCTACTAATATTTATGGCACCATGCTAACATTTGCTACTGCTATTTCTGGCAGTGTGGAAAACTAGATTACCCAGAAAGCTTCCTGCTATAAAACAATCACACAACCTAGATAAAAATATTAAAAATATCATTTTAAAATGTGTAGCTGAGCTACAAGGCATTTAAGGAAATTCCCAGTGGGCTAAAAATGAAGTCCAAACTGAAAACCAGAGCCAAACCACTGTGAATGGGGCGCTGACAGCCGGAGGAGTGGGATCAGGAACAGGTGATGGAATCCTGGTCTTAGGCACGTAGAGGTTTACATCTTATTGCCTACACAAGAATAGGAGATAATGCCTTGGGATTCCATGAGTTTAAAGAATGCATTTGAGACTCCACAGAAAGTTGGGACCTTTGAAGATTCATCCTCGAAAAAATGATCTACTCACTGGTACAGAATAGTGTCTGAAACACACCTGTATATCTTTAAGGTTTTAGATAGAAAAAAATTTTTCTTGAAAATTCATAACTGTATTCCTATCCTTAGCCAGAGTTGGGATTAAAATATTTCTATCTGTATGGTTCCAGATTTAAGCCAATAAATTAACATAAAAGCATTGCGAGCTTAT